>CAUZXS010000339.1:77500-112078 GCA_963585895.1 Sepioteuthis lessoniana | reverse complement strand
TATTGCATTCGCTGATTATGTGATTAATCTTTTCATCTCTTTCTCCATATAGCCTACACATGCAATTATTATTATAAGAGTTTTTCACATCATTACATGATGGTTTTTCACTGGAGTTTGAGTGACAGTAAGACTTCTCAAGTCTCCAGGACTCACCTTAGTATTCTGTCCAATCTTAATACTGCTGCAGTCTGGATGGTCTCTACTTGTCCTCTAATTTCTAAGTCTTTCAATCTCCTTATCAATCCTTTGGAGATTGTTTCGAGTGCACCAATTACAAGTCGTACCACCGTCACCTTCTTGCTCCATATTTTTTTTAGCTCTCTGGCAAGGTCTAGGTATTATTATTATTACCATTATTATCATTTCTCTCCTTGTGAGCTTTTTTACGTCTGTTTTAACTAGTGGTCTTTCATTTGAGTCTGAGAGACTCCTCAGTTTTCCAGGACTCTCCCAAGTATTCTAGCCGATCTCTGATTTCCTATTTTTTAAAAAATTCCTTCGGGGCCGTTCCTAGTGCACTTGCTATAACTGAAATTACCGTCACTCTTATGTTACACAGTTGTTGTTGTTTTTTATTTCTCTGGGAAGGTTCAAGTACTTGTCTCTCTTTTCACTTTCTTTTATTTTTACTCTGGTGTTGTCGTTGAGGTTCAAGTGACAAGTTTTCTTAAATCTTCAATTTCCTATTCAAAGTGCAGCAATTATTATTATTATTATTTTAATCCTTGAGAGTTTTTCACATCGGCGTTGCTTGACGTTCTTTTACTGGAGTTAGAGTGACAGTAAGTCTCCTCAAGTCTCCAGGACTCTTCCCAGTATTCTGGCCGATCTCAACAATTATGTAGTTTAGACAGTCTCCACCCGTTCCGTTGTTTCCAAGTCCTCCAGTCCTTGTACCAATCCTTTGGTGACTGTACCAAGAGCACCAATTACAATTGGTATAATCGTCACTTTCATGTTCCACAGTTTTTTCAATCCCCTAGCAAGTTCCAGGTACTAATACCTCTTTTCGCATTCTTTCAATTTTACACAGTGGTCCGCGTATTATTATTATTATTATTATTATTATTATTATTATTATTATTCCGTACTGTTTTTTCTCACCTGTTTTAACTGGTGGTTTTTAATTAAAGTCTTAGATACAATAAACCTCCTTAGTCCTCCTGGACTCTACAGAGTATTCAAGCTGATTTGGGCTGAGTTTTCACATCAGTTGTAACTGGCGGCTTTCGCTGGAGATCAAGAGACAACAAGAATGCTCGATGCTTTTGCACTCTCCCCAGTATCCAAACTGATTTTTGATAACGACGTTACTAGTTTTTAAAGTGTTAGTTTTGTTGACACTAAATTTTCGGTATTGCTGTCGAAAATCGATTCTCGTATGAACCAATTAGTTCATAGACTTTTCCAGCAGTCTTGGGGTATTTAACAATACAGTAATTTATATAGTCTTTCCTTTGTTTTGATTTTTTCGGGTTATTCTTGGAAGAATCTTAAGTAATTGTTCCATTGCAATATCTATTACGACAAATATTTCTACTACTACAACTTCAAAGTAGGGGCACCTCTGGCGGGGTAATGGTTAACAAGCTAGACTAGCAAACCTCCACGAGTGAGTTTGAATCACATCGAGTGCTCCATTCATTCAGCCTTGGGCCACATCGAAGCTAAACGCTAAGTAAATTACAACCACTTGAAAGTTAGAGCAATTTAGCTAAAAATAGTACTTTATTTTTTACTCCGTAAACAGTTTAAACTAATTTCACATTTATACACAGTTAATATCTAAAATATCCTTCGTCGTCTAATTAATTATTTTAAGAAAGATTCTACCCTAGGTTTTATGGCTAACAGACTGCGAGGTAAATGGTAATCATTACAAATTGAAATTATTTATTTACTCATCTGGTTTTTTCATAGAAAGAACGTCGCACCTTCGGTAAGCTTGGTTTTTCGGAAACTTGTGTGAGTTATAATACGAATGGTGATGGTAGGTCAGGAGGTAAAATAACTATGGTATTTTTATACTCGTTTTAATTTTGACTAAAAACTATGGATATAAAGTAATAAAGTAGTAATCTAAGTAATGGTTACTGACATTTATTTTGATATCAGATCAAAGACTGGCAAAAAAATAGCAATCATATCTCATAATGACAGGTAATTCATGCTAGTTGATAGATAGGCTCAGAATGAGATAGATAGATAGATAGATAGATAGATAGATAGATATGAACAGAAGGATATATATATATATATATATATATATATATATATATATATATATATATATATATATAATGCCCAACCAGCAAAGACTTGCATACATCGGCTCTGTGCGGAATCTTGATGCAGTCTAGAGAACCTACTGGGAGCGACGGATGATAGAGTTGGATAGTGTGTGTGTGTGTGTGTGTGTGTGTGTGTGTGTGTGTGTGTGTGTGTGTGTGTGTGTGTGTGTGTGAGAGAGAGAGAGAGGGGGGGTACTCTGTGCTATCAGAACGTCTTTGCGATCATGCTGATGCTGATGATTGATTCAATTGTTTCTTCTCTGTTGCATATTCAATTAATATCACATCAGCTGATTTCATGTGAAAACAAACAATAATAGATAAAATATTCAATTATAAACGGTCGGTTTAAAATCGATTTATTGCGCTGAGTGATAAATTGAAGCCCCGCAACTTTACTCTTTTCACAAATGAGCAATGATCCAACCCCATCGTAATTTGCGTGTATAAAGAATTAGAAAACCAATATTTTTTTTATCACCAGTACGTAATTTCGCAAATAAATTAACAAAATGTGAGGAGATGCAACCATTTTCTAAGTATATTATTTCTTCATCGTATTATTATCTTTTTAAAAACTTCCTCTCGGTTACATGTCACGCTGACACGTTCATTTTATTCATCGGGTTTTTTTTTTTTCTGCATTATTAAAACAAGATTTCCGCTGAAAAGCTATTTTCAAAAAAAAATAGAAATTACGATCAAGTAATTTGTGTCAGCCCTAATTCTCTCAAAATCAAAATTTCTCAATTATTTAAAGCTCAAAGATTTGAGGAATACTGTGTTGAACAAATGTTTATTTTGATTTGAGTAGCAGTCATAATAGTCGTGGAAGGATTGGCTGCTGCTGCGATTGCAGTTGAAATTGAGAAACTCAGCGGAACTTGAAAAAAGTTTTTAAAAATGTAGAATTACAAGAATTTTTCCTGAAATGAGATTAATTGAAAAAAAAAACGATCTAATATCTTATCCAGAACAATAACAGAATTAGGATGTGAAGAAATATACAGGGCTCAGTAAAGAGATAAGTCGGGATAGATAGATAGATAGATAGATAGATAGAAAGACCGGGAGTGAGAGAGGGCGCTCCCTCGGTCGGGTGTGGCTTTCCCTACCACATCTGGTCTCTAGCTGTCTGGAATTCTACTGGCAACTGCTCTGGCTCATCGAACTCAGCTCAATTATATAATCGTTCGACGCCCACTCGTTCTTTGAAATCGAATGTTTAATCGTCATCAAGCGGAAATAACTGTCATGCAGTTCAGAGGTCACTCTCTTCCGGTGCATCACTCTAGTGTACCATGGGAATTTTTTTAGCTCGTCCCATTTCATCAGCCAATTTCAGCCCACGCGATTTCCTCTCATAACTGCCATTAGAATGTGTCACTTTCTTCCGGTGCATCACCTTGAAGCATTTTTGGCATTTTTGGCCGGGTCAAAAGGTCAAAACACAACAATCATCCATTAATTATTTTTCAAAATTCCACATGTGGAATTTTCTTCACGTTCGTCTCCATCACCCTCGCACATATTTTACAGAATAATTTACAAGGACAATAAATGGCTGAAAACCCTAAAAGAATCACTTGAACTACAGCAAACAAAATCTTACTTAGAAGGCGACCTTCTCTCTATGTAACACTTGCCCGGCTAATTATTATCTAAACATGTTTTACCTGATCAAACCCGCGCCGGGTTTCTTTTCAATTTAATCAGGAACCCTCATGGCTACCAATATATAGGCACCTCGCCTTTCCCATATTCATTTCGTTTTGCCAAATCACACACGAATCCAAAACACCATCATGACTGAAAGACTCAGATATCATCCACAAAATATTGGAGCAGGCCATGCCTTTTTTCTTTTATTCCATCCTTGGAACTCCAAACTAAAAAACAGAAGCCTCCATAGGCCCTCAACAGCTTCATGGGCCGGCGAATTCTTCGATAGAATTGCTTTCTTTGCCGTCTACCCAACAACAATCTGTAATACTACTTGGATGACTGTCTGTCTTAATCTCGTGTCAGCCATCGATTCATCAAAACAGAACCCCACCCCAAATATTTCCTATTCTACGAAAACCCCAAATTCTAAAAAAAAATTTTTTAGAATCAATATAATTACAAATATCACTAAACCTAATATAAAATCCTCTGTTAATGGTTTTCGTCAAATTTCATAATATGAAACAGAAAAAAAAAATTTTCTAATGTCGCCTTTAAACTCAAACAAACTCACAAATTTTTCACTTTACAACAAGTCAAAACAATGTTACAATCACAGTTCACAAATGTTCAGTTTTCTTTTCTTCTTTTTTTAATCTATGTACTGTCTATTTTACTAAAAAAAAATGTTCGTTCTTTTTTTTTTTCTTTTCTATATGCTGTGTTCAACAATGTTCAAGTTTCTTTTCTTTTCTTTCTTCTTTGTGCCATTTTCATTGTCCTGTAGCTTTTTGTTTTTGTTTTCATTTCTTTTTCTTTTTTTTTTTCATAATAAATTGCTCATTCAATGTCCCTTTTTTTTCAACCTTATATCCACCTCTCTGTCCTTACCTTAATACTATAACTATAGGTTTGCTTCCCAGTTTATTCAATTTCAGTCTATAGTACCATAAATTAAGCCTGATTTATAATAAAACTTTCTCAATAGCTTACGAGCATTCTTCTTTTTCTTTTTCCTTTTCTTTGCACAAAATATACCGTTTTTCTTTTCTTTCTAAACAACCTAAACTTTTTTCAATTCAGCCAACAACATTTTCCATATCAAAACAATTCCTAATCCGAATCTGCGAATCTTTGCCACACCTGGTTCTGTCAAAATTCTGGGCATCTCTAGATCATATCCAAAACCCTGTTTCAAAATATCTTCCCCAATAACAATCTCAAAGCTCCACTCCAGCGGAAACTCACAAAATACCTGTCTGCCTCGTCAGACACAAAAAAACATCTGTCTCTTAGTTACTCTGCCTCCACGGCGAGACCATTTTCACGACAAATCTGAGACAATACCCATGTCTTCAATAATTGGTATCAACAACTTCCACAGAAAAAAATGGCCTGATTCTACCAGCGCCGAAAATATCGATTCTCCCAACTTCATAAATATTGAAAAAGTATATGCACATTCTTCAGACAAACACCAATGTGCGAAATTCTTGGACAATCCCATTGATCCTCCCAGGATTCCATCTCTCGGATTAAAATTCTCATTTCCAATCCACAAGTTCCAAATATGAAAACCTGCCCAAAAAGTCTTAACTCCAGATATGCGGGATTCCAGATCTTGGACTGAAATTCTAATTTTCAATCATCACTTGTCCGGACCACTGACAAGTTACTACAAATTTTTACTCACAAGGACCTATTTACTATAAAAAAAAAAAAAAAAAAAAAAAGTCCTATTCATAAAATTTTGTTTACTATTGCTGTCTATCAAAAAACAGACAGCAACTGTCCCATAGTCATCTTTGTTTCCTTTCTTTTTTCCTCCCTCACTTCGATACAATATTACACATAGCAGTAATCTCAATTTTTATCAAGGGATCACACATTTTTTTAAAAAAATTATTTCCAATTTTATGCTTCTAGAAAGGCCCTTGTCATAAAAACTAATCTTTCACTATTACACCTAAATTAATCGACAGAGAGATAGAAGTATTGTGAATGAGCAATGTACTTACATTTCCTTTTTTTTTCTTTCTTCCTGTTGCTGGTTCGTTCTTGTTTTTTCCTTTTACTTCTTTCAATTCCAGCATTTTTCTTTGTCCTTTTCGTTGATGTCGTGTTGTAATGCTTAAAACTGTCGTTTACGGTAACTAGGTTCGTTCTGAGTCCTTGAAGAACTCTGCTGGCACAGGCACCAAATTAATATATGTTGCATTCTCATCTACAGCATCACAACAACACAATAATAAGACGCAGTGACAAAGACACAGGAAGATTTCTTTAACAAAATATTTACCTCTCACTTTATTGCAAGGGTTCGAAAGGGTTGTTCAAGGTTTGCGTGTGAGAGGGAGCTGGAGACCAAACATAACTGAAATATTTTGACCCCTCACTCTTATGGCCATCACGTTGTGTCTTTCTTGTTCTCTTGATGCTCAACCAGAGGCCTCTGCTGGGTGATCTGCTACACCTTATCAGCAACTTCTCAGGTCCCCAAACTCCATCGGGGTTCCCAAGGGCCCCCTCGGCCGGGTGTGGCTTTCCCTACCACATCTCGTCTCCAACTGTCTGGAACCCTACTAGCAACTCCACTGGCTCCCTGGGCGTCGAACTCAACTGGAACCAGAACTCAATTCAACTGGCTTGTCGAACTCAACTGAGTTATATAATCGTTCGACGCCCACTCGATCTTTGAAATCGAATGTTTAATCGTCATCAAGCGGAAATAACTGTCATGCAGTTCAGAGGTCACTCTCTTCCAGTGCATCACTCTGTAGTGTACCATGGGAATTTTTTTAGCTCGTCCCATTTCATCAGCCAATTTCCGCCCACGCGATTTCCTCTCCTAACTGCCATTGGAATGTGTCACTTCCTTCCGGTGCATCACCTTGAATGGCATTTTTGGCCGGGTCAAAAGGTCAAAACACAACAAGTTAATAATTCTCTAACTCAAGCCAATGCTAAGCTTCTTGGTCTTCCCCACTGTGTTGTTAATGCAAGAACAACAATGGTAACACTATGCACCAGGTTATGTTCTTAGCTGGAATTGTCACAAATATTTTACTGAATAAATAGTTTAGAAGGGTTCACCAATAAAACAATATAAATTACTTATACTTACACAAATCAATCAATTTAAAATATTTTCTACAGTTAGAATAATTTTGTCTTTTCCAATTTTGCATAATTCGCCTGTCAGATTAGTTGTATTTAACCTATTGTCCTGAAAATTGAGTTTTATATTCCTTTTTTGTGCTTTTTAACATATAAAAACTTGGCATCATACAGGAATTAGATTCTGAGAAATAGATAAAAGTATACAAAATTGATGGGTGTATGAATGATTTCATCATTGACTGTATATTAACAAATCTGTTTTTTCTTCTTTTATATTTATTTTTTAGGAAGTATTCAATTTGATACTCTTTGAAATAAAAATGATCTTTACCTGAATATTTCATATTTTATAGTTTTTAAAATAACAGATTTTGATAGGTACAAATCCAAGGAGTGACTCTTTAAATCTAGGCAGAGTTCACAGACACAACAATCCAATCGTAAACAGAAGTGTCAATCTATATATAAAAATCTTGTCTATTTTCATGGAAACTGTGCTAATATTAAATAAGTTAAATCTTTAAATTTATAATGAATAAGAACAAATTTTAAAATGAGACTTTAGAAATGATTTACTGGATAAGACATTGTCCTCATCTTTGGACTTGACATGTTTATTCCAATTGAAATAATTATTGTAGGTAAATTGTGTTTATTTGGCCCATGAGACCTAGTTTATGCTGCAGAGCCCAACATATATTAAAATAAAATAACAGCCATGGTAAGGAACCATCTAATTTTAACATAGCTTTAAAAAAAAGAAAATTAAAAAAAATATTAAAAATACTTTTAACAAATTAGATAGAAAAATTGGAAATATGAAAACATTAAACATTCCACCTACAATACATTAAATGAATTGAATGGTAAACAGAAATTATTACTTACCATTTCCACATGTTCTTCATCACTCTCGACATTTTCAATGTTGAGTTCTTCTGGAGGTAAATCAACAATGAACTCATTAGCTTTGGCAATTTTTGGTAGAAAAGCTTTTGCAGATTCTAGAGCTGTAAAATAAAAAAATTAGAATGAAGACAGAAATTGATAAAAATGATTATTTAAACTTAAAACTACTTTCTTTTATTAATTTTTGAGGAGTTTTATTATTGTTGCTTCTTTATTGCAGTACTCAAGCCATTTTACATTCAACAATTGTTAAATAATCAATATAATTTAGAAATAAAAACAGTCTCCAATGATATTTGAACTCACTCCCTATATTTTGGGAAGCCTCACATGGACATCTTACTGTTTGGCTAGAGAAACCGACCCCTGAGACAAAATGAAATTTAGTCATATAGCCACGGCCTTTCTTCAGTCTATATTCTTGTAGTAAATCTAACATTAATAATAATGATTAAATATCTATAACTGCATTGGCTTTCCTTTTGAAATAATAACTGGTTTGACAACAGAAGTCATTATTATGTCTTGGGGGTCAAGAGCTGTTGGTGCCATTACTGTTTTGTTTATTTGAATGAATTTATTCATCTCTACTATGGTGTTTAATTGGTCTTTTTCTCCTTCCTTTTCTGGGCTTGAGACAGGTATTGACAAAGTTAGACTTCTGTTTTTGGTTTTGAATTCTGTATTGACCAACTAGACTAATTCTTCACAAAAGATAGAGGGCTCTTCTACCATACTATTCTAACATAATTGGGAGAAGAGAAAGATTCATGCTTTTTCCAAGGACTTTAGTGCAAATTCAAGCAGAATTGAGTAGAATTTGAACTATGCATGCTGATTCTTTTTTCCAAGTCAACATAACATCTCTATACTAAAATGTTATGAAAAATATTCAAAATCAAACAATCTACTTAAAATTCATATAATAGCTGTAGTTGTTTGAATTTTCCTGCTCTCCAGCAGTGGCAAGGTGTGACCTTAAATAAGTTTTATTTGGGGCCCCTTTTAAATACAGAAGAGTAGTGACAAATATTGTTTAGCCTTGTTATCATTTCACACTTTGAGGTGCCTCTGGCATTGACTCTTAACAATATTTCTCTTTTAGATATGTGGCTGGATAGCTAAGTAGAAGAAAAAATGTCATACAGTAAAATTGTGATGCAATCCTGTGCAAGCTTTGAAAATATTGGAACATATCTGATAAAGGGGTAGCATGATTGGGTAGTTGCAGCCTGCAGGAAAAAATCTGGTACTGGATTTTTGTTAACCTATGAAAAAAAAGTGGAAAGGCTGCCGAGTAACATTATTTCTAAAGTTACAGTACAGATCATATATAAGTTTTTCATAAATCAAAAAATAAAAACACTAGGATTATATTTTTCTAGTGAAATCATTATACAAAACAGATCTAATTAAGTATTATTTATTATCAAACTTTATAGTATGGAAACTGTAACCAAAAATATAAATATGCAGTAGTTAAAGTACATTTCTTTTATATATATATAAAATGTATAAATTTTAATTTTTGGTAAGAGATTCAATGCTATAAAATTTGGTAATTTAATATACCTATATACATAAATGGATCAAAAAGACTGTAGTTTCACATGTACTTACTAGTTACTAGCTGAATTTTGTTCTGAAAGTTTCATTGTATGTTTGATCTATGAGATTAAGATTTATCACTGAATTAAGTACAGTGACAATCATTGTGAATATGTTGAAAAACAAATATTTGTTATTTTAAATACAGTAGCTAAGGCTTGCCCTTTGCTAGTAATATCAAACTGTTTTTGTGAAGAATTATACGTATTTATAATGCTTAATGGGCTCTCTGGTGATCATTTGAAAATAGAACAAAGTTTTTACTGGAAAAAATGTCTTAGTTTCTTTAGCTAGATAGTTTAACTTATATATATATATATATATATATATATATATATATATTAGGGTAGGTCGATTTTGGAACCGTAAAAAAAGGCACTCAAAGAAAGTTGCAAAATAATGTTAAAAGTTACCACAAGATATATCTTTCTTCAAAAATTTGTATTTATTTGAGCAATCAAACTTAAAGACCAAATAAATTGGGATTTTTATAACAGTAAAGGTTGTCACCGGCAACAAGCGTTGCTTAAATAAAACCTGAGTTTTAACAAAAATAAAATAATACGATACACTTAAGAATAAATATTTTTAAGTTTAGTATTGCTTTTCCTTAGAAATTAAATGAAAATATGAAAATTAAAAGGAATAAAATCACTATAATATTTAATTTGATATACAAATAACTATTTACATATGCCGTTTTATTTATTGTATATTTTTATGGTAATCATCTGTTGAAATCACCTCCCCCTAAACTATTGTGTACTGTTTATGATTTTAATTATTACGGATTACTCTTGTATTTATCATTAAAATAGACTTAACTATTAAAAAATACAACTTATATTATTATTCTGATTTGTTTATATTTTTAAAGTTAGTGTTTATTCATTAAAAAAACAGTTTATGAGCTAGATACAGTAGATAAAAGTGCTATAAAAAAAAAAAAAAAAGTAAAAAGGAAAGAGGTGGGTCAAGTAAAAATTTATATTCATCTTCAACATCAAATCTCCAGGGTAATGTTTCTTCCCCCTCCTACTCATCTTCTCCAAGTGAAGAACCAGAAGAAGAATATTTGCAGCCAAAGAGTCATCCAAAAGGGCCTTATAGCCTTATGAAATTTCGAAGATAGACACCCCAGTTAGTCAGGTAAGACATATCTTCTAATCTTGGAGCCAGCCTTGCCAATGCCTTGCTCTTGGATTTGAAGGCTATGGGCCTTCTTATACCCAGTATTAATACAAACGATATTATTATTGATAAATGTAAAGTTGACAAGGCAAAGACTATAGTGAAAACAACTGGCCAATAAAAACATGATCAAAGTATGGAAAATCTTATATGTATTGCAGTTGATAGGAGAATGGATAAGGACACATTGCTGTATAAGGAAATTTGTGGAGGAAAATGGACAGAAAACTATGAAAAATCTAAGGGACCAGAACGCCATTTAATTTTTACAAAGGAGACACCATATGAAAGTAAATATCTGACACAGAGTTCTTCCTAATAAGTGCTGTTCTTCCTAACAGGTGCTGTTCATGCAGAGCAAGTGGTGGATGTTTTGCATGAATTCAACAGTGAGAACACTATTAAGGCTATCCTTGTTGACAACACTAATGCAAACACTGGTTGTGAAGGTGGAATGGTTGCAATTTTAGAAATTAAAAAAAAAAAATCTTCACACAATTGGTTCCTCTCTGCACCATAATGAACTACCTTTCAGAGCCCTTTTCAAAAATATAGATGGTTGTGCAAAAGGCCCAACAGCATTCAGTGGCCCCCTGGGGAAATTATGCTGAAAGGATTGCCATGATTTACCCCAAATATCATTTTCCACTATTAGCAGACCTCTGGATTCAATTTTGAAAATTGATGAAATACATGATCTCAGTTGTGACCAAAGACTCCTGTATGAATACGCAGTAGGTATTTCTAGAGGTAAGGTTGACTCTAGATATGCCTCCAGGCAAAATGGTTAACTTTGGCCATCAGGATCATGTGTTTATGGACTCATGGTGCATACCCACAAAGGCTCACAACAAAACTCCACAGTTTAATAAATTTTATCGTAAACGTGTATGCTCGTTGTTGGTTTGAAATTAAAAGAAATAATAAATTCCACATTCAGCAACTGCACATTTTTAATATGATCCACAGAATTAAGGAGCAGCCTCATGAAATCCAACAGATAGCATTAAGAAATATACAAGGTAATACATTTTGTTTACTGCCAGAAAACCTATATTCTATGGTCAAATCTGAGGAAGTTGAAGTAAGAGAAGAAGCTTTAAAAAGAATTTTGGCCATTAGGTAAGTAAATATGTATTCACATATCACTGACTCATTTATTCCAATTTATAGAACCATTTTTAAAGATTTTATCTACTTTCACCATAATTATTAAAGCAGTAAAGATTGGAATTTTTTAATAATTCAATTAATTAATTTTTATATTCTTTCAGGAGTGGGGAGTCAACCAGGAAAAGGTTAAAAAGAATACCAACTATTAATTTTAATGCCACACATAGGACACAATTAATAGGTTTAACATTATGTGGCATTTTTGAACCACCAATGATGAAAGATTTTTCTGAATTTGAACTTTGAGAATCATTGTTAAATGGAACCAAGCTTGACTTACCAGATTTGCCCTTACATTCTCAGGCTATGGAATGGACAGTCAAGTTAACAACGGAAGCTTCACAAACTGGTTTTGAAGCAAGGCCACAACACATAACAGCCAAAGTTTTGAGTCAGAAATTGAGAACAGCATTTATGTCTAAGGCTCTTATAAGGAGCAATTTCACTCTATATATTAAGCTCTATTAAAATAGTGTTTGTTTTTCCTTATTTTTTTGTTTGTTATATTTTCACTTATAACCGAAAAAATCAATTTTTAAGGTATTCAAATATTATTGCTTAACTGATAACGTTAAGAAGCAGTTTATAGAAGCAGATATTGTAGGTGGGGGCAGATTTTCAAATTGAAGATTAGTCATCATTTCTTTAATTAATATCATTTTTTATAAAATAAAAGGTCATTCCTTGATTTAAATACTAACATTATTTAGTTTTCACACTAATATTCAAGCCAAATCTTGCAAAAACAAGGAATTTTCAATATGTTTTTGTCTAAGATCTTTGATACCAAACGCTCAAAAAACCATTGAACTATTTGATCTCATTTCTTGTATGAGTACTTACTAGGTCCATACACAACTTTCGGTAAGTGAGATTTTTTAATATTCTAAGAAAAGTGAAAAATCAACCTACACTTACACACACACATATATATATATATATATATATATATATATACATTATTATATATGTGGCTGAAAAAGATACTCTTTCTTCTGAAAAAAAAAACAAAAACAAACAATATTGTAATCAAAATTTGGTAGAGAATCAATCAAAGAGGGGCAATTGGAAATGAGTTACAATTTGTTCCTCAAGAGTTGTTATTGCTTAAAATGGTATACAGGCATTGGATTGTTTACTCTACACCCATCTAGGTATTTAGCAAGCTAATAGTGGCTAAACTTCAGTATCCTGATGGGAATAGATACTTTCAGTACAGCTTGACTGTAAGCCAGTGTTCCCCATGAGTTGATGCAATCAAAACAATCCATATAGATTAGATGATATTCTTACTGGATGCATGTAATACAATTATTTCAGGAAAAAACTAAATGATAAATCTAACTTGAGTGAGTTTTCTTTAATTTAGATATTTGTTAAAGTTATGTAATCAAATTAAGAAAAGGTTATCACAAGGTTATTGTGGTAAATTCAATTTTTTGTACAGGCATTTAAAATTATCATAGACTCTTGAAAATTCAGTATCTTATTGCTATACATCTTATAAGATGACTGACCAATTTTTATGATTTCAGGTTCAAATGAACAGCTACAGCAGCAATTGGAATACACCCTACTAAAGCCTGATTGTCACAGCTGGTGAGTTTCAAAAATGCAATCTGGATGTGAGGACACTTTGGAAGAACGATATGCAATAAAATTCTGTTTTAAACTTGGAAAAAATGCCACAGATATGTATGGAATGCTTCAGACTGCTTTTGGACCATCTTGCATGAATTGAACATCAGTTTTTGAGTGGTATAAGAGATTCAAGGAAGGCACGGAGTCTATGAGGGATGATGAGAGGTGTGGGAGGAGTAAGGAAGTCAATACACCAGAGTTGATTGGCCAAAGGTTAGGGTTAGGGTTACTATGTTGAAGTTTTAAGGGAGTTCAGGAAGAGATTCCATTGGAAGAGGCCAACACTCTTCAAATCGGTCCACAACTTAATCCTTGTCACAGACTATTTGACCAAGATGGGCATCAAGACAGTTCCTCACCCTCCTTATAGTCCAAACCTTGCTCCCTGTGACTTTTGCTTATTCCCTAAGCTTAAGGAAAAACTTTGAGGCTGTCATTATGAGACAATTGAGGAGATGAAGGAGGTTGTGACGAAGGCCATTGACACGCTCACACAAGAGGACTTCAATGGGGCCTTCCAGAAGTTGTTTGAACAGTACAACAAGTGCACTGTAGTCAGGGGATTAGTTCGAAGGGGACTAGAGTTTCATGTGGGTACTATTAATAAAAGTGCCTATACGAAAAAAGTCTGGAAACTTATTTAATGATCCTCATATCTTCCAGCATCATGTTTTTCACCACAGAATGTGTTATGAGCTTATTTAATTATATTTTTTTTAGATGAAGCATTGTCAATAAATAGTATTAATTTTGACTAGTATTTTCTTTTATCTTATTTCTTCTAAAAACAATATTTTGTATAACAAGCAATTGGCTGGTCTATTAGTTCTATACATATATTCTCTGTCCTTTATCACTTTGTATTTTCTATCAAATAGCTGGAAAGACTTTTGGTTTCTTTTTTAGATGAAACTCATTGCTATTGTGGCTGAGGTGTATCAATATAAAAAAAATAAAACAATTTGTGGCAGTATCAGTTGTGCTTGTTAAGAAAAGATTAGTCAGCTGCAGGTTTTGGTCAAATCTGTATAAGCTAGACAAAAAAAAATTAACTCGAGAATACACTTGTTTCTTTATTCAATTCTTTGAGTTTATCCTGGAAGTGGCATATGCGACACTTTGCTTTTTAGCCTAAGTTTATGCTATCTATGTTTTTCTTTTGACCAATAATAGGGGATGGTGGGTGAGGAAGGGACCCTGGTCAAGCCCAGCATTATAGTCCAACAACCAACCCAACTACACTGGGCTACCACTGGTCTATGTGCTCTCTTGAAAATTTGGTACCCCGACTGCAGGAAAAGAAAACCGCCCTTCTTGCATGGAACCTCCAATACAAAAGTATGTAAAAAAAATTACATCCTTGTCTATTGACCTTTGACTGTAATAGCAAAGACATTTTTAATGTCTAATAAACCAAAACCCAAAACTGTTAATTTCATCCCCATTGAGAAATGATTCTCTTTCTATTTTATTATTTATTAAAATCTGCTGTCTTTTCTGACTTGTTTAGCTATCCTTTTGATACTACCACATACATCAACATACATACATATATGTTACTTAGGTCCACACTCATATAGATATGCTTGCACCCCCATGCATAGAAGCTATGCCTATTGTTACACACATGAACTTGTTAGGGTTGATGAAGGCATTTAAGCAACAATAAAAAAATATGAGATTCCTGAGTTTGAATATAAATAACAAAAGAACATGGGGGTGGGGAACTCCTCAAGTTGCCAATGAATGTGAGGGAAACAACATTAGTAGTAAATTTTAAATACAAACATTTACTTAACCAAAAATTAAAATGGGAGGGTACGAAAAAAAACAAAAAACAAAACAATGTTTAATAAGGGGAATGGGATCTAAACGAGATATGTTTGACCTACGAGCAAAGAATGCATTCATACAAAAATATCAGTTTATGAAGAAGGGAGAAAGTTCACTTACATTATATCAGAAGGTGGGTTTGGAGTTCAATATATATGTAAATCTTCTCCATAAGAGAAAGGTGAAATAAATCAAAATCACTTGACAAAATGGGTGGTGTTCAAATGGATACAATCTTAATTTTTTAGGTACGGGAATGGCACTAGATGGTCTTCCTTTGGGGTTGGCAGAACTTGGATATTCATCTTCTTGGTTTGTGACCAGGATCTGGGACCAGAGTATGGTCCTTTTATGGTTTTGAAATTCTCCAAGGAATTATAGAGGGGCCCCGTTGTGTTTGGGGTGATGCATCCGTATTGTACCCTGATGCACACATGTTAAGATTGCCAACCACACAAAGATAGTAAAACAAATTTTGATGTTAATTAGCTGGGCAAGTGTTACATAAGGAGAAGGTCACCTTCTAAATAAGATTTTGTATTGCTGTGGTTCAAGTAATTTCTTTTGCGTTTTCAGCTATTGTTGTCCTGGAGAATTATTCTGTGAAATATGCGTGTGAGGGTGATGGAGACCGACGTGAAGAAAATTCCACATGTGGAATTTTGAAAAATAATTAAGGGATGATTGTTGTATATTGACCTTCGACCCAGCCAAACATGCCATTCCAAAGATGGCGGAAATGCATATTCCATTGGTGTGGGCGAACTTGGCTAATGGTGTGGGACAGGGTTACACTCACAGACTGATGCACCGGAAGAGAGTGACCTGTATGACAGTTATTTCCGCTCGATGAAAATCAAACATGCCATTCCAAAGACAGCGGAAGTGACACATTCCGATGGCCAGTTATGGGGAGATATTGAGTGGGCGATTGAACTATTATATAACTCGGTGAAGACAGTTAGTTTGGAGACCAGACCCGTTGGTGGCAAGATGCGGTAGAGAAACCCAGCACCCAGCAGAATGGACCCCCAGGCCTCCAGTTGAGCAGCCCTGGAGAGTGGGAAAGAGACACTGATGACCATAAGAGTGGAGGTCAATATGTTGCAGTTCTGTTCGGTCTCCAACTCCCTCTCACAGAAAAACCTTGAGTAACCCTTTTCAAACCCTTTCAAATAAAGTGATAGGTATATTTTTCTAAAAGACTGTGTCGCTCATCATTATTATTGTGCCGTTATGATTCTGTATGCATATGTGCATGTATTATGTGTTTGTATAGTTTAATTATGGTCATGGCTATACAACACTTATTTCACCATAGAATTATCATTAAAATGTATATGGAATCACTGAAAGGAATGGTTATCTATTCATATAAATTTCTTTGAATTTTGTGTTTATTTGTTCAGCCCAGAGAATCATTTTATTATTTGAATTTCTATTATCTTCTTTTTTTTCTTTAAGTTTTTTAAAATTATTTTATCTAATTAGGACGTTTTCAAGATTTAGGGTGAAAAAAATCAAAATCTATGAGACTGAAAAAATTTTCAGTCTCATTGATTTTTCTCCCCCTCCTCTTTCAAATAATTTTGCTTGTCCTGATTGAATAATTTTTTAAATAAAACTTTTAATTGATACACTTTGAAGAATTAGGAGAAAAAAAGATTTAAACAAAAATTGTTAGTTCTCAATTTTTTTTTGGTGGAGACAAGGTTTCAAAGTGACTGGATGAGGGATTGTCATGAAAAAATCTTAGTTTTGACCTTTCAGTAAATTGTTGATTTTTATTGCTTTTAAATTTAATCTTTTTTAAAAAATTCAGAATAGACAGCTGATGTTTTTAAATAAAACTACAATTCAAATTTTGTATAGAATTTCGATTTTCAAAATAAGTCTGCCTATTGGTTTTGAATTTTAAATTGTTCAAATTTTATGAAATGACTTTTTTAGAGAAGAGGTAGCAAAGAAATTAGCAAATATATATAAAGAGCCTGCAAACTCTCCTCCAAGAGATTCTCTTTGCCGACGACTGCACACTAATGGCCCATGCAGGACAAGACCTGCAGCGGATGCTGGACCGCTTCTCCAAGGCATCCAAGCTCTTCGGCCTGACAATCAGTCTCGGAAAGACGGAGGTGCTCAAACCAACCTACACCAACTACTACACCCCTCCTTCCACCATCACCAATAACAACAAACCACTTGCCAACATAGAACATTTCAAATATCTGGGGAGCACCATATCCTGTGATGGCTCCTTGAACAGAGAAATTGACAATAGAATCAGAAAGGCAAGTCAGGCGCTGGGCAGTCTCCACAATCAAGTGCTCAGCGAACACAACATCCTGTGATTGCTCCTTGAACAGAGAAATTGACAATAGAATCAGCAAGGCAAGTCAGGCGCTGGGCAGTCTCCACAATCGAGTGCTCAGCGAACACAACATCCGCCTATCTATGAAACTGAAGGTCTACAATGCCGTGGTTCTTCTCTCCCTCCTGTATGGTTGTGAGACTTGGACACTGTATCCCAGACATATCAAGAAACTGGAGCTCTTCCACATGTAAGCTCTCTGCTCCATCCTGGGGATTAGGTGGCAGGACCACATCACCAATCCGAAGGTCCTTGATCAAGCTAAGTTCACCAGCATAGAGGCCACCATCATCAAGGCCCAACTTCGATGGGTTGGACACGTGAATTGAATGGAGGAGTGTCGGATGCCAAGAGGCCTGATGTACGGGAAACTCCAGGCTGGCAAAAGAAACCAAGGTAGACCAAAACTGCAGTATAAATACACGGTCAAAGCCAATCTCCAGTGGTGCCACATCAATCTGAGAGACCTGGAGGGATATGCCATGGACAGACTAAAATGGTGAGGCTTGGTTCACAGAGCTGCTGCGAACTTCAAAGAGGCTTGATGCCAGAAACTCACTGCTGCCAGAGAGAGACACTGTAGAGCAACCTCGGCACTGATCACAACTGACTTCCATTCCCCACACTGTTCAAGACTTTGTGCCTCTGGGCTGGGGCTGTGGAGCCACCTCCCTGTTCATGAGTTGTAGAATGCAAGCGTCATCATCAGATCAGATGGACAACTACCATAAATAATACCATTTTTTTATGAATATCATGTGTATGTGTGTGCACCCATGTAACTGTAACCCAGCAAAACTTCACACCACTGCAAGAATTAGAACAATACACTCAATATGCTTTAATTATGACAATAAAGCCATTTCCTGTCTAATTTTAAACTGAATGGTAATTTTGTAGAATTTGGATTTATGCTGACGTTTTTTAATCTTTCAGATTTTCAATATAACAAAGATACCTATGAAATTTTCAGTAGAAAACTTCACCCATTTGTAACTAGAAGTATCAATATCATCATGGACTGATATTACAATAGAGATCCAACAGGTTCACAGATCATCTTACTTATAATTATTTCTCTTGGAATAAAAAGGTTTTAATTGAATTAAATTTCAATGTGAAGAATTTTACTATTACTAAATTGCTCACTAATAAAGTGTCTATGAGATACATATGTTAAAATTTTTTTTTTATCTCTAGATCCAAAATAATGCCTTTTTATCTTATCAGCAAAATCTACTGCTTTATTTTTTTCATTTTAACACCTGCTAACATAATTTAGTTTTGTTTAAGCAGATTTTATTCTCACCAGCCAGAGAAAGATTTCATTTCTAAACTTCCAGCAATACATTTCGCCTGGATTCCTCATGACCACACTCCAGTCCTTTGCTCAACAGGTTCCTACCTGGAGTAACCGGAGAATTTCATAAACTAAAACACAATATCTTCAAAGCCCAAAGCATTCCACATAAACTACAAAAATCATGGCCCAAAACAAAGTATCACAATACATCCGAATGTGTCACAATCCGACACGCATGCAGTAAACCACCTAAAATAGACCATGCAAAATTTTTATTAGCAATGTGTTACTCATTTTTTTTCATTATTAAGTTTCTGTTTCCATGCCCATTGGTTTGCAAGCCCTTGAGGAATATGCTTTACCTGATTACACCCTCGCTGGGTTTCTTTTCAATTTAATCAGGAACCCTCGTGGCTACCAATATATAGGCACCTCGCCTTTCCCAGATTCGTTTCACTTCAACAAATCACGCACGAATCCAAAACACCATCGTGACTGAAAGACTCAGACATCATCCACAGAATATTGGAGTAGGCCACGCCTTTCTTTCCTTTATTTCATCCTTGGAACTCCAATGGGAAATAATTACTACTTTTGCCGTCTGCAAAAAACAATCTGAACCAACTTGGATGAATCTCTGTCCTAATCTCGCGTCAGCCCACGATTCGTCAAAACAGAAACCTAAAAAAAAAAATATTTCCTATTCCACGAAAACCCAAATTCTAAAAAAAATTTAGAATCAATATAATTATAAATATTAGTAAACCTAATATAAAACCCTCTGTTAATGGTTTTCGTGAAACAGGAAAAAAAATTTTTCTAATGTCACCTTTAAACTCAAACAAACTCACAAATTTCCACTTTACAACAAGTCAAAACAATATTACAATCACAGTTCACAAATGTTCAGTTTTCTTTTCTTCTTTTTTCAATCTATGTACTGTCTATTTCTCTAAAAAAAAATGTTCGTTCTTTTCTTTTTTTTTTTCTATATGCTGTGTTCAACAGTGTTCAAGTTCCTTTCTTTTCCTCCGTCCTTTTTCCATTGTCCTGTACCGTTTTCTTTTTGTTTTCCTTTTTTTTTTTCATAATAAATTGCTCATTCAATGTCCCTTTTTTTTTTAACCTTATATCTACCTCTCTCTGTCTTTACCTTAACACAATAACTATAGGTTCGCTTCCCAGTTTATTCAATTTCAGTCTATATTTCTGTAAGATAAGCCAGGTTTATAATTAAAACCTTTCTCAATAGCTTACGAGTACTCTACTTTTTTTTTTTTCTTGCACAAAATATCCCGATTGTTCTTTCCTAACAACCCAAACTTTTATTAACCTACCCAACAAAATTTCCCAATTCAAAACAATTCCAAATCTGAATCTGCGAATTTTCGCTACATCTGCTTCTGTCAAAATTCTGCGCATCTCTTAATTATCTCCAAAACCCTGTTTCAAAATATCTTCCCCAATAACAACCTCAAAGCCCCACTCCAGGGGGGAACTCACAAAATACCTGTCTGCCTTGTCAGACACAAAAAACTGGCCTGATTTTACCAGCGCCGAAAATATCGATTCTCCCAACTTCACAAATATCGAAAAAGTATATGCGCATTCTTTAGACAAACCACCAATGTGCGAAATTCCTGGACAACTCCATCGATGCTCCTGAAATTCCATCTCTCGGATTAAAATTCTGATTTCCAATCATTACTTGCCCGGATCACTGACAAGTTACTACAAATTTTTACTCACAAAGACCTTGTCTACTATCAATTCATTTATGAAAATATTGTTTATTATAAATTTCATTCATAAAAACGGACAGTAACTGTCCCCTAGTCATCTTTTCTTTTCACTGTCTGCATATGTTCTTCGTGGATCGTCTATTCAGGTTTGAGTCACGCCATGAACGAAATGTCTGGCTCAAGGCACCAAATTGTATTATAGATGTTGTATAGTTATGACCATGATTAAACTATACATACACATATGCATACAGAATCATAACAACAATAATAATGATGAGCGATAGAGTCTTTTAGAATATACCTCTCACTTTATTTGAAAGGGTTTGAAAAGGGTTACTCAAGGTTTTACTGTGAGAGGGAGTTGGAGACCGAACAGAACTGCAACATATTGACCCCCACTCTTATGGCCATCAGCGTCTCTTTCCCACTCTCCAGGGCTGCTCAACCGGAGGCCTGGGGGTCCACTCTGCTGGGTGCTGGGTTTCTCTACCACATCTTGCCACCAACGGGTCTGGTCTCCAAACTAACTGACTTCCCGTCTTCGCCGAGTTATATAATAGTTCAATCGCCTACTCAATATCTCCCCATAACTGGCCATCGGAATGTGTCACTTCCGCTGTCTTTGGAATGGCATGTTTGATTTTCATCGAGCGGAAATAACTGTCATGCAGGTCACTCTCTTCCGGTGAATCAGTCTGTGAGTGTACTGTGGGATTTTAACCCTGTCCCACACCATCAGCCAAGCTCGCCCACGCCAATGGAATATACCCTTCCGCCGTCTTTGGAATGGCATGTTTGGCTGGGTCGAAGGTCAATATACAACATAAATTTTGTTTACTCTTTTCTTAGAGAAAACAGTTAGCACTTAAATTAGCAATGCTCATAGCATACTAAAATGCATTTTTTGGTGAGTTCCATTTGAAAATGCAAGTAAAATCTCTATAAATTAGGGGTGGGCAAAATAAACATTTGCACTTGAATAGACTAAATTCTTTAGGCTTTAAAAGATGCGGCCTTCTCATCAAAAATTTGCCCACCCCCACTATAAACCCTAAAATTGTGTCAAACCATGCATAAATTGATCTATATACAAGTTTATCAAAGTTGTTTATATGCATATTGTTCTTTTTTACTGATGTGATAAAAAAAAAAAAAAAAAAATTATATATATATATATATATATATATATATATATATACACGAGGATCATTAAATAAGTTTCCAGACTTTTTTCATATGGGCACTTTTATTGATAGTACACACATGAAACTCTAGTCTCCTTTGAAGTAATCTCCTCCGGCTGCAATGTACTTGTTGTACTGTTCCAACAACTTCTGGAAAGCCCCATGGAAGTCCTCTTCTGTGAGTGTGTCAATGACCTTCGTCACAACCTCTTTCATCTCAATTGTCTCATAACGACAGCCTCTGAGCTTAGGGAATAATCAAAAGTCACAGGGAGCAAGATCTGGACTATAGGGAGGCTGAGGAAGTGTCTTGATGCCCATCTTGGTCAAATAGTCTGTGACAAGTGACAAGGATTGAGTTGTAGACTGGTGCATTATCCTGGTGGAAATGCCACTGACCCGATTTGAAGAGTGCTGGCCTCTTCCCAAGGAATCTCTTCCTGAACTCCCTTAAAACCTCAACATAGTAACCTTAACCCTTTGGCCAATCAACTCTGGTGTACTGACTTCCTTACTCCTCCCACACCTCTCATCATCCCTCAAAGACTCCCTGCCTTCCTTGAATCTCTTATGCCACTCAAAAACTGATGCTCGGTTCATGCAAGATGGTAGAAAAGCAGTCTGAAGCATTCCATACGTTTCTGTGGCATTTTTTCCAAGTTTAAAACACAATTTTATTGCATATCGTTCTTCTAAAGTGTCCTCATGTCCAGATTGCATTTTTGAAACTCACCAGCTGTGACAATCAGGCTTTAGTAGGGTGTATTCCAATTGTTGCTGTAGCTGTTCATTTGAACCTGAAATCATAAAAATTGGTCTATCATCTCATAAGATGTATAGCAATAAGATACTGAATTTTCAAGAGTCTATAACAATTTTAAATGCCCATACAACAAAGTCTGGAAACTTATTGAATGCACCACATTATATATATATATATACATATATATATATTTCACACCCTCACTTTTTTTTGTATAATTCCCTTGAATGAAGGTGTGTCAGTATACTTTGCTTATCTATAAAAAGCAACACTAACATGAATCTGGTCAAATTGGGCAGAAAAATAGAATAAATAAATGCTATTTAATTTAGTCTATTTGCAATTTAGATACGTCAGTTACATTTGTCGTTAGCCATCCTCCAAGTTTAGCTTCAGTGGCATAGTAACTTTTCATTGTAAAAATTCCTCTCAATCACCAATGAGTGAAACAGATTTTTATCAATTTTTCATATATTTTTAATTTCAACTTGAAATTCAAGAAAATTTATACACATGAACTTATGCAAGTACAAACAACCTTGATAAACTCGGAGATAAATCAGTTTCCTTATGCTTGACAGGATTTTATGGGTTTATAGCAATTTTATAAGTATATTTTTTAGATAGAACCCATTGAAAAATGCAAATGATCAATATTTTAGGGTATCATGAATATGACTGCTATAAGAAGCTTTAGTGATGAGTTATGTTTCTTTTTTTTCTTTTTTTTATAAAGATTCCATGATATTCACCAGCAAATTTTACATATACCAAATTTCATTGATTTATCTTGAGTAGTTTTGCTGTAAATGAAAACAATGTTGTCTAAAAGTTTTTAGGAAAATAGTTTTTTTTTTGTCCAGTTTTTCCAACTTCAAGTGCTTATGTAACAGTAGTGACCTTGTTATTTGCATATATTGTTGCATGGATGTGCACTTGGCAGTTTGGATCAGTGGACGATGTCAGATTTTTAGGTAAAAGGAATCCTGTAGTTCAAAATGAGTGTCTAGAAAAATCAATGGGTGAAAGAAATTAATTTGAAATTGTGAAATGTGCTGGGTGGGATTGAACTGAAAAATAACCAAGTAAGTTATTGTATTTACACCCTATCAGTAGATGTCAGAAAATCTTATCACTTTTCCTCAAGGTCTTTCATTTTTCCCTAAAATATGTTGGCATTGGAAAGCAGAGAAAATAAAGGCAATGAATCATTGTTTAGTTAAAAAGATAATTATGAGTGGATTTTGGTGGGGGCAGGGGTCTAGGTGTGCAAATATCAGAATGTTCCAGATGCGTTTATTTTGTTTTAGGCTAGAAATGGGGGACAGTGGGTGATTAATTCATTAAACATAATTACAAATAGATTTGAGGGTTTGAGGTAGGTTGATATCAGAATATTTATCGTTTTTAGGCCAGAGAATAGGGACTAATGAAAGTAAATGTTTTATTAATCTTTTTAAAATCATTAGTAATTATCTTTTAATTACTAATGATTTTGCAAATTGAGAATGATATGTAAGAAGTGGTCCTCAAGTGAAGGGCAGAGTAGAAGAGACAAGGAATTGATTGCCAGCTAGACACTTGAGAAATGTGAGCTGCTGCTATCTGGGTCTTTAATCAGCTGCTTACCAATCAGCAAACTTAGAGGGAAGTGACCCAAAGTTAAGAAGTCCAAAGTCATCCATTGTTCCAAGCTACAAACAACCCATGAGAGATAAAACTTTGTCAGCAAGTACACAATGCTGATCAATTGAAAGAGACATTATACATTTTGGGGGCCAATGCTGAAGGATCAACCCTTTGTTGGGCCAGAGTCCGTTGATGCACTGGCAAAGGACTACACCGAGTAGAGTGCTACATGTGCTTCAATGCATATGTAGCACTCTTGTGAGCCTATATGGTTGGAGAAGCAGTCAGGGCCGGGCCATACTAGGTTATCACACTTATATTTCAAAAAGTTATGGATGGATTTTGACTATTTAAAACCCAAAATCTTTTATCAATCTATATTTTATAAATATCTTATTCATTATAGCAAAATTACATTTTAAATTTTTTTGTGAGCATTGCAACTTAAATGCACAGTTATACACAAAGACTAAGTTGAAAAAAAAAAAAAAAAAACAAACAAACTTATCCATCTATTCTAAGAAACTTTGGTGAAAAAAAAAAAAAAAAAAAAAAAAAAAGTAGCTATTAAGCAATAGAAATACAGAACTTACTGTAAAGTAGAAACTTATTATTTTGGTGAAAAATGTATTTTTCTTGGTACAAATTTTCAGAGTTTGATAGTTCTAGAAGTCAAAGAACGAAAGAAAGAAAGAATGCACAGCTGCTGAAAACATAAAATTCCCATTAAAAGTTTTTGACTACATCTTCAAACTTTATCATTCTGCAAAAATTATCTGAGAAATTATTGAATTGGAACAACAACTAATTGGAAAAAAATACTTTGATTATTTTTCTAAATCTTTTAAGAATTATCTTTTTAACTACTTTCCTACAATGAACTTTTGGATAAGAAAAGAAACTTAATTTAAAAAAGAAAAAGAAAAAAAGAAAATGCAACTCATTCAAGTAATTGTACACCAACATTTAATTCAAGCTTTTAAAAGAATCTATTTTTTTTCATTCACTTCCTAAATATGGTATTGGTCTTCCACACCATCTGTGGAGTTTTGAATTATGCCAGTTCAGTGTTGTTAATTTTATACAAATCTGATGACTTTAACATGACATTTCAGTGAACAGGCAAACAAATTTAGTGACATGGCTCTCACACACAAACACATAATACAAAATCAACTGAATAAATCAAACAGCATTTTTAAAATTGAAAAACAAAAACATCTTGAGGATAAGGGCTGATATTGATAGATTGCTAGAGTATTCTACCATCATTAACTGTATCAATATGAAATCTGATGTAAAGGCTTGATGTATGCATGCCTGCATTTTATGAAATATATATGATGGCTGTCCTCTCGGTTTCGAGCGTGACCACCTCCTTTGTCTCATGTCCTCTCCCCCCCACTACCCCTTAAATTCTATGTGTTCGTAGGTGACTCTTCAGGCCAGCCAAGCTGCAACAGATTTTACCATAGAATTGGCACAACCGTTCAGTTTTGCTTGCAGTGACATTATTTAGGTGCAAGATAGATTTTGCACATTTATGCAGATGGCTTTTGAGACCAGCAAGAGATAGGCACAATTTTCCACATATGTCACAGTAAGCGTGGTTAGTCAGGTCTTATGCTACTGGTACCATGTAACCCAGTACTACCTGCCGCATAGTCGGGTCACCGGCGACTAAACTGGTGCCCCCACCAGCTCTGTCTGGTGAGAAGGGTGGCTAGTCTCCCAGGAGGATGAAACACAATGCCTTACAAAAGGGAGGATGAACCCCCCTATGGGGTCAACGGCCAACTAGCACAGTGTAGATGGAGACTCCTCAGCCACTGTAGTGGCAATCCATCTAGGAGAAGGAAAACTCCAAATATCAAACCTGAGTATCTGGTATGGATCAATCATCCCATCTTTTTGTGCCATTGGAAAACTATACCACACTCAGAAAGTGGATTGCGTGCTGTGCAAGCGCAACTCACTATAAATAAACTCACGCACAGGTACCTCCTTGAAGTCACCACGCTATGAAATATATATATATATATATATATATATATATATCTCAATTCTTGATTACAGTTACAATCCTTCTATAGTATTTCAGAGAGGATAAGAGTGGTTGTGGAGAGTAGTTAGGTGGGATAGATGTTATAGCAAAGTTGTCACAGGAAGAACAAACGTAATAAGAATTCATCTGCTGACCTATGGAATAAAAGCATATCTGTATAGGTATGGAAGTGGAGGTTAAATTTCATTTGGCTTAGTCTATCTCTTCCTCTTATTGTGATGCTTATGAAAAGGTAAATACGTTGTTAAAATGGAATTAATATATTATTGATTTAATTGAGTCAGTGTTTTAAAAATAAATAAAAACTAAGCATTATAGTAGTAATTCATAGAGAATTCATAATATGCTGGGTAGTTGAGGACAGTTACCAACAAGAATAAAAAAAAAAACACATACCAGAACTTTTGGGTACAGCAAAAGTTTTTTGAGGGCCATGACTTTCATAAAGTTTCTTTTCCTTTTTGATTAAAAAGGAATCTGGATATGCTATTAAAATAAATAAATAGTCATTAGCCTATTTTGATTAAAAAGCAATAAATACAATTGATAACAATATTGAATTAGTCCTATCAAAATTTGAACAATTGAAAATATTAAACCTTTGATGATTAACTAAAATACATTGAAGACACTTTTAAAACACTAATAGCCTATCTATTAAATGCTAGCTGAAAAGTTTATATATGCCAACAGTAAACATAAAAAGGAAGAATTATAAAATGAAACTGAATCTAATAGATACCTTAACTTAAACTCAACAAGAAATATAATAGATAATGATTTTAAAAACTCAGGCATTCATATAGCCCAAACTATATCATCATAAAAGGCATAATAAATAAACATGATAAAAAAAATCAGAAACAGGAGTATACATAATTTCCATGCACAATGAGTGAAAGGGTTTATGTAGGTGAAATGCAGTGGTATCTTAAAAAACATTTTTTAACAACTTGAAAAGTATTTTGGTATGAATTCATAGTGAATGAGGAAAAAAATCATTTACCTAAAAAAAAAAAAAAAAAAAAAAAAAAAAAAAGTTTCATGTCCTATATGTGATCTGCTGAAGAAAAAAAAAGTAAATTTTTGATACTTACCAACCACCTAACTCAGAATATAGCTTTAAATATGGTAATTTTTGTATCCTCCCTTGACTGTCACAACCAATAGCAAATATGTTTCCTTTTTTTTTTGAATCACAGGTAGTGGAATTTTAAACTTTTTTTTGGATTTTAACTTTCTGATCAACAAGACTGTTTTTTGCTGGCTTTTACCAGAACAGTTTATCTCTGTAGGTCAGACTTGCTTTTTGGATCACAAAGACTGGACCAGACCAGTAGAACATTCCCCCCCCACTTATAGCAGAAAAGAATAACATTTAGGCCATAAAAAAAATAAATAAAAGAAAGAATAGCTTAGACAGAAAAACAAAAAATAAATCTGAATTTGACTCTCCAAATGTATAGAGTGTACCACCAAAAGTAGCGGTCAATGTGGAGGATTTGGTCAAGCAGGAAAAAAAGATATCCTAATTTGTAAAAGAGAGGGAATTTTATTCCATTTGGATCAATTTTGGCAAGATCAAAAAGGAAAGAAATGTGTTGGTCTTTGTAGTGAATTATCAAGTCAACAAAAAACTTGGTCATAAAAATCACAAGTCAGTCAAGTGGTAGCTATTGTAACAAGTACCTCTGAAGATTGTAAAGGAATGGATTCCGATGCTTGCTTTCCTTGTTGGCAACTGGTCCTGTCTTTCTCACTTGTCACGTCAATACACTGGTTCTGTCTTTTTCACTCGCCATTTCAATACACTCGTCTGCTCAGTCCTACTGTGAAGCAACAATGCAACAACCCAACAATGCTGAGATTACTCCTTTTATACCAGTTCTGGCTGGGCGAAATTTGCATATGTCACAAACCACGTCCTGCTAGAGACAAGACGTGTGATCTACAAATTACACCCACAAGGATGCACATGCTTCTGTTTTTTTTATACTTTTGGCACTCCACATGCAAGACACGTTCGTGGTCATTTTGAACTTTGAGGTAAGCCATTTCGCTCGTCACTTCTTGCTTCTTTCTTTCTTCCTTCCTTCCTTTTGGTGTTGCTATGAAAAGAATTCATTCCACATAGCTTTGTTTTCACATTTCATTTCTCTCGTTCGTCCAGTTCACCACCAGTTTTTTATCCAGCTGGGGACGGTTGCTAGATTTACATAAATGTTGACTGTTCTGCCTGCATATACAACATACCACTCATTGTCTCTTTGAACGACGAACCCCAGTTAACTCATCAAAGGCAGCAGGGTTCTGCCTTTCAATTTCACTACCCACCCCCCATGATCTGATGATCACATAGATGACAACCTAGGGCGAGTCTCTTGCGTCTAGTGTTCCTTTGGGGTAATGGTACTTCTTCCTCAGATGACTCGTCTGCAGAAGTGTCATCCGTTGCATACGCGTCGTTTACCTCTAGGGGATCACCGCATACTTCGTTGATGGTGATCATCCTTGTACTTCGGGTTGAGAGTTCGCTGTCACTCCCACTCTCCGAGATATTCAAGCCCATGATGAGATGCAGGTCCCTTATATGACAGGGCATCCCGTTGACAAGGATGTTCTGTGTGCTGATCACACCCGTAACACATCCACATGTATAAGGAGATGTGCACTGTCCATTTGAGGGTCTTCATGCAGACACGATCGCCTACATCATATCTAATCTGCTGCTGTTTGGGCTTATCTGGAGGGAGTGCATTGATACCACGCAGTAGCGATGAATCAGATTGGCAGGGGCAGTCAGCGGTAACACATTATCCTTAGGGGTAACATCTTGCCAATAGTCCGCTTCCATTATGGAACACTGTTTCCTTGCTGCAATCCATTTCCTGCTCCAATGACATCATTCCACAATGCCATTACCAGAGGGGATGGTGTGCACAACAGAAATGCAATTGGACTCCCCATTCATTTAGAAAGTCCCTGAAGACCTTGCTGTGAAATGCTGTGTCATTGTCAATGAGCATTTCAGCCAGCATCCCGCGCTCATAGAACAGGCCTTCCAAGTGGCTGATAACGCTTGCTGCATCTTGTTGTCTCAGATGACGCCAAATTGAAAACCATGTAAGCCCACAGTCAATGAGCAACAGATAGTGTCTGCCTTGGTAGAGGGTTACATCCATTCCCACTCGAAACCAAGGGTCACTAATGTCCAACTTCCCCTTTGGCCAACATGCGGGTGGTGGGTCAATCAACTGGTACTTCTCACAATTTCTTACCACAGCCCTCACTGACACTTTAGAAACCATAGGATCAACCTGTCTGACAAAGTACAATGTTTGCCTTATGCCAGGGTGGCCACTTTGCAGATGGATGGACATTATCCAGTTGAAGTCGTGCTTGCTTGGCAACACAGCACTTGCACAGTACGGAAGCACAACTGCTCTCTTGATGAGATCAAACCATCGCTGTGGTACTCTCGTCAGACCATCTGTTTGGTTATGTTCTGACCTCACCAGGACTGCATCTACAGATAGTTCATACTCTTTGACCAGGCTTCTGAGTGCATCAAGCTGCTGCCTGATTAGCATCTCACTTGCCGCCCTAGTTCCCACCCTAGCCTTTCCTGTGAGGGTGTCTGTGATCCTTTTGTGCACACACGCAGAGTCAGTGTGAAGATGTAATATAGTCACTTTCCACATCAGTGCCATGTTTACACCTTTTAGCACAGTATCAAGCTCCGTCAAGTTTATGTGCTGCGTGTCTCTCTCCTTTCATAACCAGCTCGCATCCTTCATGGCAGTTCCATCGTGGTCCAGTGATGCTCTAGTGGCTAGGGAACTTGCATCAACCCAAACATCGAGCTCAGAACCATCAACACATATCTTTCCTCATACAGGGTCTTCTTGGTACACTCTTGTGATGACTTATTTTATCATTGTTGTTAATGAAACATCAAGTTACTTTGTCATCCCAACCCTTTGTCATGCCTGCCACTCTCCTCTTAATGAATGTTGCAGCAACCCTGAGCCATTTAACCACAGGGAAGTGCCCGACTAGCTTTCCACAAAATGAGAGCACATTGCGTCGGGTAAGGGCAGGTGGCATGCTCAGGACCTTGTTCCCTGTATCAGCATGTTGCTCTCTTCCCAAACTGTTAAGCCAAGCACTTGTGCACCATTCTGCGGCCGCTCCGGTTCTTTGCTTGCCAGTCCAAAGTTAGCCAAATGTTGCCTCATTCTAGTTGCGGAAGTTATATGTTGATAAAAACATCGATGTATGCCGAAGTTGCCTGCTGGATAGCGTTATCTTTTGAGAGTGTAGCCTCAACAATAGCCTGCATGATAGATGGTGCTACATTGAGTCCAAAACCCATGCGTGATAGGCAGTCTCTTTTTCCTTCAAGGATAACTGTCTGGTACAGCCACAAGGATTTGTGCACACACACTTGTAAATAGGCTCTTTGAAGATTGAGCACAGACATGTTCGAGCCTTTCTCCACTTTTTTAACTTTTGTGCACAGATGTCGGCATGTGCTGTCTAGGTTTCAACGTATCCATTCAATTCATGAAAGTCTAACACCAGGTGCACCTTAGACTTATTCGGTTGAACGATGGCCATTAATGGAATCAGATCTTTTGGGGATTGAGTTTCTCCTCAGAATAGGGAAGCAGCCATTCATTGTTCAGTCACGTTTCCAGTTCATGACCGTACTCTTGTTGAACATGAGTGGATATAGGATACTCAGTCATCTTATTTGTAAGCCCATCAGATGGTTTATTACCTGACCATTTCCACAATGCTGTCCAAGCCCGAGTCTGCTCATCGAACTCAATGCTGAAGTCCAGTTCCTATATTCTAATTGTGGCGCAGACACATGGTTTCATCCTTGAGAAGATAGCGCCACCAGATTGGTTTATGCAGAATCCACCCAACATCTTAATAATATCCATGCCAATTAGCAAGTCGAAGTCTAACAGTGAACTGTCCATGACCAGCGCATCAGCTTTCATGGGGCTCACGTTATCAACTGCCAGCATGATAGCCCCGACACCATTACTGGAGAGTTTTACCATCGACTGTCAGGAGGTCCGATGCCTGCTGACTTGCTGGGGTTGCACACCGATCCAGTCACGAGGAACCGAGAATATCCAGAATCCACCAGTGCCATGCACTTCTTGCCATTAATCACAGCTCATTAATCTCATCATTGTTTCCATTTCCCCAGACAGTTTTTCACTAGGTGCCCCATTTTGTTGCAGAGATAACAACACATGGCTGATTTTTCTCTCTGGTTTCTAACACTGGTGTGCTGCATACAATCTCTAACCAGATGGTTCAGGTCCCCGCATCTGAAACAAGTGACATCACTCTGACTAGTTTTGTGAAGGTTCTGTGCATGCGAGGTCTGCTCAGGTTGCACTGCAGCAGCCAGATGCTCATCCCTGATATCCACTAATATGGCACAAGCTTTTTCCAGTAGCTCTCTGAAAATTAGGGTTTCTATCCTAGTTGACGATTGGAGGAGTCATCCGACGTGACTTAGTGGCCCATTGACGAAGGCGCTCTTGATCCAACATTCTGGCGGCATTTCCCAATCAGCTGTGCCAACCATTGCAAGTCTGTTAGGAATATTTACAGTTTCTTCTGGATGGAGGCAGCATGTGGTAAATTGTTTGAAAGCCACAAACGAATCCATTCCATAGGCTTTTACAAGAGCATGCTTGATCTCCTCAATGTCATCTTATTGCCCTTTTGACAGCTGCCGATATGCCTCTCAGGCCACGCCTTTCACCTGTAGTGGCAGGACTCACTCTACCTTGGTTATCTCGCAAAGCTCACAAGTCAATTCTAAGTCTTCCAACCAATCCATTATTGGTATATCCGTTGCCATGCTGCAGAACTCTGGGATAAGCCAAATGTCAAATTGCCTGGATACCATGGTTCTAATAAAACCGAAATAGCTGGAAGATTGTAAAGGAAATGGATTCTGATGCTCACTTTCCCTGCTGGCAACCGGTCCTGTCTTTTTCACTTGCTCAGTCCTATTGTAAAGTAACAATGCAACAATCCAACAATGCTGAGATTACTTCTTTTATACCAGTTCTGGCTGGGCAAAATTTGCATATGTCACAAACCCCATCCTACAAATTGTACCCCCAAGGATGGTCATGCTTCTGTTTTTTGTACTTCCGCCACTGCACACGCAAGACACGTTTGCGTTCATTTTGAACTTTGAGGTAAGCCATTTCGTATGTCACTTCTTGCTTCTTTCTTCCTTCCTTTTGGTGTTACTATCAAAGGAATTCATTGCACATAGCTTCGTTGTCACATTTCATTTCTCTCATTTGTCTGGCTCAACACCTGTTTTTTATCCAGACAGGGACGGTTGCTAGAGTCACATAAATGCTGGCTGTTCTGCTTGCATATACAGCACACTACTCATTGTCTCTTTCAACGATGAACCCCGATTAGCTCATCGGAGAGAGAAGTCTGCAGGTTCTGCCTTTCAATTTCACTACAACCTCTTAGGCTTTGTGGGATGTAGTGTTGCCCATAGAAAAAAATGTCATTGCCCTTACCAGGACAACCCCAGAAACCTAAAACCAAGGATTGAATATATAGAGCAACAAAAGACCACAGTGGCAGTATATGAGGTCTCAAGCTACTTCATTGATGAGAATATTGCAGTGTATATGCTTTAATTTGGCAAGTTAGTTGGTGCTTCATATGACAGTATGCACAGAGAATGGAGGTTTGATCTAAACTGGAGGTTTGATCTAAACTGGAGGTTTCATTCTAAACTGGTTGGATTACTATCTGTAATTGTGAAAGGTGGGAAACCAGCTTTTTGGCTTTGTAGGGAAATTGGTCATCTCTCCACAAATTGGCAGCGGAAGAAAGATTCTGGAAAGTGCCTGAAAAGATTCAGAATTTTCTCTCCTCTCCCAAAGCAAAGGATAAAAAGCAGCTTCTGTTGTCTTGCTTGCTATTGTGACCAAGGTTCCCTTTCCTGTAAAAAAAAGAAAAAACCCACTTCCTCAAAGACTACTCCATTGTCAACCACTAAACTGTTGGAAATGACAGAGAACTCAAAAGGGAGTGGCGAAGTGAAGGTGGGAAGAAGATTCAACCAGAGGAGCCCTAGCCCCAGACAGACACAAACAAAATAGGAGAGACTTGGCAGGCAAATGCTAAAACAACCAAAAGCAAATGCCCTAGTCTGAGTAAGGAGAAATTTGAAAAACTTCTTTTAGAAGTGGCTAGGTGAAGCCAGAACAATGGCCCCTTTTTCAAGTTGTTCCCACTCTACTCAGACTTCTCACAAACTATGGTCACTCTCTGGGCAATTTACAGTTCTTAGACCTTTATTACCAAAAGCAGCACCACCTATGCAGCAGCAAAAAAAGCCTGGAGTTCTTCAGTAGGTAGTTCAAAGGATGAGCTACAGACTGGAAAGGAGAAACCAACTCCAGTCACAGCAGTTTAAAGAACTGAAGGTCCTACAAAATCTCAAAAAATAGGAGGGAAGAGTGTGGAGGACCCCAGGAACTTAATGCTTGAGTGTTGACCATCATAAGGTTAGGCTGAGGGAGCAATGAATATGATAGGCAAAGCTACTCAAGCCTTTGGCTTGCTCTCTCTCTTTCTCTCCTCATTACAGAGAGAGAAAAAATTTAAAATGTCCCTTTATATGTTCATGCTCCACTGTATAGGATGCTTAAATTAACTTTTCTTTTATCAAAGATCTTGCCTGGAATGATTTCATCTCTTAGTAGATGGGACTCGGATCCATGAGCCAGATTGTCAGTATCCTGACACTTCCCATATTTTATCCAGGGACTTAAAACTTGTAAATATATATGGTTTGAAGGTTAGTAAGCCAGAATGCCTGTGGACTTCAAGAGTCAACTTCTTTCCCACCTATATGCTGTATACAAGAGACAAACTTTGATTTTAACTTCAGTAAAACCATTTTCAGATTACTTTTATGGTTGTGCAAGGTGACTCTTGGCCGATATGCAGAAAACTTAAGGCAATGATTGCTCTCGTTTTTTTTAGATCTGGTAGGAAGACTTTGCATA
>CAUZXS010000339.1:0-75000 GCA_963585895.1 Sepioteuthis lessoniana | reverse complement strand
AAGTCCGCAGAAAAAGAAATACTCACACTCAAAGGTAAGGGAAGAAAATATAGCAGTCGTTTATTATTCAGCTATGATTGCTGCAACTCGAAAAGTTCATTTTAGTTACGTTCTTCTCCCTTCCTCTTAGTGGTGACGGCAGTGCGAGTGAGAGCTGGCTATTGACACACGCCTGTCATAGCAGACTGGGTAGGATGGGTTGGGGTCTCGGAACCTTTGACTCGCCTGTTTTGAAAGCTGCCTTCAACTCTGCCAAAATCTTGTTACTTGTTTTCTTATATAGAGATTTTTGAGAACAAATTGAAGCTCTCCGAATATTTCACCAGTGAAACACGTGATAATTCATCTGTGATTATTTTAAAATCACGTCTAACTTTACAGGTCATTCTGCCCGCACATGCTAGTCTTGTGACACCTTCATTGATTGACGACAGTACCCGTCCGTAAGATTACATCATGTGCTACCACTCCAGGCCAGAGTGAATCTGGGAGTGATAGCAATGAAGAGATATTCCACTGCCCTTATGAGATGAAGTCAAAATAATAGATAGGATAGCATATTGGAGAATAAGATGTCTCAAAGAAGCAGTGCTTAGGTTATAGTGATGTTTTGAGTGGATCAAGTATAGAGATTAATACAACTTTGCAGGATTCATGGTGTAATGGATATCGGCTTTTCAGTTTATATAGGTCTAAGTGAAATCATCTGGGGGTTGCAGGTTTAATCCTGACTACAGGCAAAAATAACAAAGAATACTTAGCATAGCTTGTACCTAGTTGTAGTTAATGAAATAAGAATAATCTATGAATATGAATATTGAATAAAGGGCTTGGTTTGAAGTTCTGTGAAGGGCCCTATGTACATTAGTTGAAATGTGTATATAATGATGAAGACAATAGTTCAACTATTTGAAATAATATAAATCATAACGCCTCATCTCAAAAATTCCCAAACACACAACTTGCCAAAGACAATTAGGAATTTAATCAAAAACAACATCCACATTGAATCATTTAAAACCAAACAGACCCAGTTTTTTCAATTTGTCTCCTTATTAGGTCAGATTGGTGCTGCCAATTTACAAAATCCTTAATCTAAAATAATTTGGTTTCATGTGCTAAGATAAACAGATAGGTGGACCAGAGAGATAGAAGGCTGACATTAATAAAAATAGATAGATGCATTATGGAATGTTTATAGATATGAACAAAATAAGTCAAATATCAACAGACTATGTTATGTTTTTAAAATAAATTTTTGAACACATTATTTCATACAAATTTAAAACAAATGTTGAAAAAAAAAAAAAACAAAAAAACAAAAACACACACACACAAAAAAACAAAAAAAAAACATTGGCAAATAATTCAATAAATAATATCATCCCCAGAAGATTTTTTTGTGTACATATAAAAAAAAAAAAAGAAAAAAAAAAAAGGGGACTCATTGTGTAATGGTTACTGTTGTAGGAAATGGGTATGGCAGCTTGAGCTCAAATCCCTGGTGTGGTTGTTTCCATTTCATACAGCACTAATTCACTTAGGAAAGGTATGAATCCAATTATTCACTCTCCAGATTGAGATAAATAGTAAAGCAGACTGGGCTCTTTAACCTTGTTATGGCAATTGGTCTAGAAGGAAAACTCTTAATTCAAACCTGTTAAACTCCGCTTAAAAATTGACCTCCTGTCCGAGTGGAGGGGGTTGGTAAACACAGTGATGAGCAATTTCTTACTATTTTAAATTATTAATATCATGCATCTGCTTACCCTGTTTCAGGTTTTGTCTACTGTGTAGCAAACATGAGTCAGTTGGGCACAGTGTGTGAGGAAAACATCATGATGTGATGCACTCACCTGGAAATTTGGTATAGAAGATGAAAGTTGCAATAAAAAGATTTCTGAGCATTTGCATCAATTTGAGGATAGTGCAAAGGATTTAAAAAGAGTTGGCAGAGTCCAATAGTAAATAAGAAGGCATGGCAACTTTGAAGCTTCACTGATTATTTTGATATGAAAAGAACCCTTGAATTTGTTGCTAAGATCCAGGCTATGATTGACAACTATCCAATCAAGTCAAGCAAGTCCAAAGCAATGGACATGGGAGTGTCTGAGGTAGTTTAGTGAGGCATTGGTATAAGTAGCTAGCAGGGACAAGTATGCACATTGTTACTCAGGCACATGTTGGAGAATGCGAAGGTTGATATAGAAAGACAACACAGGTTGTCCCCTTACTTCCACCTGTCATGTCTCGGGGAAAAAACATATCCGTTTCCGGTGGTTCCACACCCAGGTTTTTTCTACTCATTTTTAATTACCATGAGTGTTTTGGCCAGGCAATTCGAAGACTGCTTCATTCATTCATTCATTCATTCAATTTTTTATGAACCATTCAATGACATTACAGCAGTGCATGAAGACATTAAATATTTCTCATACAAGAAGAGAAAAAGCCAATTTTTATCACAGGCCATGAAAAACAAGAGGAAAGACTGTGTTGCAAAGCTTTTAAACAAATTCAAGTATTCCCTCCTATTGAAAATGCTTTGGTTTTTCTCAGATGAAAAAATCTTTTGTCAGGATCATATGAACTCACAGAAAAATTGTTGGCCTGCTCTATCCCCACAAGATGTACTGAATATGGATGAAAACTAAACACACATTCCTGCCACCACATGCCTCTAATCTGCTCAACTCCCAGATTGCAATCCCATTAATTATTATGTGTGAGATGTGGTTGAGTGAGAGATCAAGAAAACTCCATGTAATACCAATGATGAGCATATATAACAGTAAGGATAATGGCAGCATTTACCAGTTAAAAAAAGGATACTGTTGGAAAAGCTTGCAGGAGATTCTGAAGTTGTTCAAAGGCCATGGTTTAAGTTGGTGATTTCTTTGAATAAATTTGATCTATAGTATTTGAAGATATTTTTTATTCAATTTTGATTAGTATACCTGGTAAAGTGAGAAGTCAGTGTTATTTTCATTTTTGTGTAAAATATACTAACATTGATCCATTGTACACTGTACATAGTGCTACCTAAATGTTTGTAGAATTTGGACAGGAGGTATATGTTGAATGTATTACAGACTTCTCAGTAGAATCTTAGTAAAACCATTTGGATTGATGTATACATGCTTAAGAGAACAGTTTCAAATGTGAAGGTTGTTTTTCTTTATCTGGGAAACCCTCCAGTAGACAAGAATGTAAAAATAAAAATTGTTCAGCTATGTTTGTGGAGATACCTCAGAGATTGGACTCGACTCTACTCTTTTTGTGAAATGAGATTCGTAAATTCAGCCTGTTGGGAAGAGGAGTGGCAGCCCCTGTTGTCCAGAGCGGGCGTAAAAGGCAATAGGAAACTGATTCTTGTATCAATCCAACAGAGACCACTATTGTTGGTTTCAGGGCTTATTGAGTTGAGCGCTCTCTCCCTCTCTCAGTAGCTGTTCCTTCTCTCTCGCTTTCTCCCTAGTTCTCCTTCCTTCCTTCCTTCGTTCGTTCGTTCGTTCGTTGTAACGTGTTCGTCGGGCAACTGCAACGTCGTCGTCCTCGGACGTGTCTCCGGGCCCATGTTGACCATGGTCGCTGTGGTCGCTTTCAGATGCTGCGGGATCCTCCTGCGGTAAATACAGCATTGGTGCTTCATCTTCAGAAGAAGCGCTGCTGCAATAAGTGGCGTCTGCTCCTCGCACTAGACGAACATCCTTTATGTGGCGAGGTGTCCCGTCAACAAGGACCGAATGAGGGCTGTACACACCCGTAATTGTTCCCTTTCCGAACTGGGTTGTACATCGTCCATGAGGGAGTTTCACCCAAACATTATCCCCTACCTTGTACCTGCTGGGTCCGGCATCCTCCGGTGGTAACGTGACATCAACACCTCTTATACGGGCTGTATATGAGTATATTAGGTTTGCTGGTGCAGTTGACGCCGACGCATCATCTTTGGGAGTCACATTGTACCAGTATACAGCCTCCATCACTGAGCACCGTGTTCTTGCGGCAATGCACTTTATTGTGCGGTGAGATCTCTCCACAATCCCATTGCCAGCCGGTACGTATGCGCATTGGAATCTCATTTGAACGCTCCAGCGCTCGGCGAATCTAGAGAACGCCTCTCCGCTAAAGGTCGTGGCGTTATCTGTGAGAAGCTCAACAGGTGCCCCCTTCTCGCAAAACATGGTCTCCAACTGCCGAACAATGCTGGCAGCATCTTGGCATGATAACGGCCTCCAAATAGCAAACCGACTGGGTCCACAGTCGATTAAGGTTAGGTAATGACGACCTCCAAGGTGAGTCACGTCCATTCCAACCCTCCTCCAGTTCTCGCATACGTCCAGTCTGCCTGCTTTCCAACTCACCGGGTCTGGATCTATAGACTGACACTCTTCGCATTCTCTAACTACCTCCCAATCAGCTGCCTTAGAGACCTCAGGACTCGCCAGTTTCACGAAGTAGAGTGTGCGCTTTACGCCAGGGTGCCCACAAGATCGGTGAATGGTCCGAATGCAAGCGAGATCCAGCTCACCCATAGATGCGGCGCATATTGGCTCGATGGGTTCCGCTTCTTTCCGAAGTGCATCCAGCCACCGTTGGGGCACTCTAGTGAGTGGATTGGCTCGGTTCGCCTGGGATTTGACGAGTGCCACGTCAATTGTCAGCCTCCATCACTGATCACTAATTCTTGGAGCGTACTCAGTCGCCGTCTTATTAACATCTCCGACGCCGCCTTAGTCCGCACCCTTGCTTTCCCGGACAGGGTGTCAGAAATCCACCGGTGCACGCAGGCCGAGTCTGTCCACAGGTGAATCACACTCACCTTCCAGTGCAGCGCCAGAGTAATGCCCTTCATCACTGCGTCAAGCTCCGCCAGGTTGATGTGCTTATCTGCGTGCACCAGTCGTAGTCAACTTGCGTCTTCAATGATGGCTCCGTCATATTCAATAGCCACCCCGGTGGCCAGGGAGCTGGCATCCACCCACACAGTGACTTCCTGACCATCCGCGCACCAGTTACCGTGTGCTGGATCAGTTTGTGACAATCTCATCATAGTTTCGTCAAGCATCCGACGCAACATGGGGTCTCATGTTTCGTCGTCCCATCCGGTTGTCACAGCGTTAGCTCTCCGTTTCACAAACGCAGCTGCAACACGGAGCCAGCCGCACATTGGAAAATGCCCGGTCAGCCGCCCACACACAGAAAAGACGGCACGACGCGTGAGTACATTGGGGACCTTCTGGCGCTCGCCATCGCATCGCCATCTAAGCTTGCCGCGCTCCTCCCAGACGTATACGCCCAACACTCGAGCACCACTACTTAGTTGTTCCGGACTCTTACAAGTCAGCCCAAATCGTTCAAGATGCATCTTCACTTGCGCTGCCGAACACACACTTTCGTTAACAAATATGTCATCGACATACGAAGAGGTAGCGCGACTGACGGTGTCAACTTGCCCGATCACAGCTTTTACAATGGCCCGCATAATCTGGGGAGCTACATTGAGCCCGAACCCCAAGCGGGTGAGGCAGTACCTCTGCCCTTTAATTTTCACCGTTTGGAACGGCCACAACGTGGATCTGCAGATATGCCCGGCGTGGGTCCACTATGGCGGTTTTTGGCCCCTGCCGTCGCCATTCCCGCATGGTTTGAGCACATACGTCTGCATTCGCCGTATACGCGTTCACGTGCTCATTCAACTCGCGATAGTCCACAACTGGCCAGACCTTCTGCTTACTTTCCTGTAATATGGCCATTAATGGTATCAGGCCTTTAGGAGGGCCAAGTTCGCTCTCCGGGTACGGAATCAGCCAACCGTTTTGAATCCAAGCCAGCAACTCCCGCTCATATTCACCTCGGAGTCGCTTAGGGGCAGGGTATTCTGAAAGCCTGTTTTTCAAAGACACAGGTGGCTGGTCACCGGCCCATTTCCAAGATGCGGTCCATACGCGCTTGGTCTCGTTGTGAAAATCAGGCTCGTCGAGGGTAATAGCAGCACACATCAGTCTTTCACGCTGAGGAAATTTCACTTCGCCGGTGGCAGACATAGTCATTCCACCAAATTGCCTGATTGCATTTAGCCCGAGTAGCAGATCATATCCAAAAAGCGCCTCATCTACAACCAGGGCTCGTACGGCGACTGAAGGTCCATTGCCGATGCCAATTTGGACCACGCTCTCTCCACAACACATTGACGAGTTCCCTCCTACAACCATCAAGGGGACTTGCTTTTTCTTCCACGTCTGACAGCATGGCTTGCGAACTAGGGTTTGCGTACAGCCTGTATCCACCAGGGCAGTTCGCCGTATTCCGTCAATTTGCACACTGACTGCAGGCAGAGCGCCATTCATACGAAGTCTGGGGGAGAGACTGGCGCTGAAGACTCGTCCCCTCGCTCGTTTCCCGGACAATTTCGTGCAACGTGGCCCTGTCGATTGCACCGATAACAAATGAGACTCTTTGGGGACCTGGGACTTCCGCGCCGCTTAGGACAATCTCGAGCCATGTGGTCAGGCTCTTGACACACATAGCATCTTCTTAAAGCTGTGACTCCCTTTTCCTGACGTCCCGGTAGTTGAGCTGCTGCGGCTGCCGATTCTGTGCCCGCGAGCCTGTCCTTCAATATTGCTCGAGCACGGGCCAATATGTCGGATATCGGCAAATCGTCTACTCGGGTAGTGGCCTGGAGAAGATTCTCCGCATGCTCCGGCAACCCAGCTATGAATGCGCAGACTAGGCCTCTCTCCGTCATACCTCCGAACCGAGTCGCAAGCTTGCGTAGCTCCGCCAAATAGACGTCCACCGTTTCTCCCGGACGCAAACGGCGCGCCGCGAACTGCTTATACGCCGTTACAGGACTGAGAGCAAATGCTGTGTACAGAACATCTTTTATACAGGCAAAGTCAGCCCTCTTCTCCTCACTCAGCTGCTGATACACTGCGTATGCGCCCCCCGAGAGGCGCATTGGCACCACACATTCGATATGTTTTAACCCGCTCAACCGGCACACCAACTCTGCCTTCTCCCCCCATTCAACCACCGATTGCCCAGCATCAGTCCCGTCAAAAAGGGGAATTAGTTTTGGATCAAAGGCCATGATTGCCGAAATAGCTTGTTGTCCAGAGCGGGCGTAAAAGGCAATAAGAAACCGATTCTTGTATCAATCCAACAGAGACCACTATTGTTGGTTTCAGGGCGTATTGAGTTGAGCGCTCTCTCCCTCTCTCGGTAGCTGTTCCTTCTCTCTCGCTTTCTCCCTCGTTCTCCTTCCTTCGTTCGTTCGTTCGTTCGTTGAGTTGTAACGCGTTCGTCGGGCAACTGCACTCAGAATCGTTCGCCCTTTCAGCCGCTACCGTGCGTATTTGTATGTTCGTAAGCTCTCGCACTAATTTGCATACGTGTACATTACCTCTCGCTGGTTCGAGATCTCCCCTCGTCAAATATGCTCGCGGCAGCCATATCGGTTTCTCTTCGACAAGCCAAACACGTTCGTGCGCACTTCGAATGCCCAGGTACGTTACCTTTACAGCCCCCAAACTGGATTATTGGTACATCTGTACTCCTCAGTCAAAAAGGGACATTAAATCATTTCAAAATTATTTTTATGGTCTAATGTTTGGGTGGTACCAAATATATCAAGGTGTAGGTGTGTATATACACACATTAAACCCCCACCCACCAGGCTGCCAAGAAAGCCTTCATCAGATAATGACTCTGGTGTAGGCCATTATTTTGGGCCCAAAGCATCACCATCACAAACTCAGAGAGTAGAATCTTATACACAACTTTACACTTAGACAAGCATAATCACTGTGTATAACATGTTAAACATTCTGCACTGTTAAATGCTTTCTCATTGAATGTGGAGCTTTCGTCATCAGAAAACACTTTTTCAATGTAAATAATATGAAAGATCTATTTGAAAAATGTCAACATAGATAATATTCTTATATAACATAAAACTAATCAATACAAGGTAATCACTCAAAATAATCCCCAATGAAGTTAACATATTGTTATAAGCATTAACCACAAAAATGTAAATATAGACATACAACATACATTATTCCCTAACCTCTAGGCATTAAATAACCCCAAATGAGGTTTTTAAATGCCATTAAAATCCACCAACTAGCAAATGATGACATGCTGTGGCATAATTTTCATGATTTTGTAGAAGCAAGTATACATACACACACACCTTAAATTAAACATTTCTTTCTATTGACTGTTCACCCTGTTGGCAGGGCTTAAAATATACAGACTGCATACTCTCCAGAAGGGTAAGGATCTAAAAGGTGTGTTCTGGGTATGAAGCTAAACTGCATCTGATGGTGAGACTCCAGCTCTGGAGAGTGTGGAGTCACCTTTTATTGCAACTACTCCTAAATCCACTAACCTGGAGTGGTACAATTTGTTAGAATTCTGTCAATGGATCAAATAGATCTGTTTAAAAATTTTCAGTGTTGGTTGGTTAGTTGGTTGTTTGGGTTTTATGGCATATCAACCTTTGTAGGTTATTTAATGCCAAATCCATTTTTATACAAATAATCAGTTCTATTTCAAGCTATTCAGTTTAGTCAAACAGTTCTAATTCAAAAAATTCACTTTAGTGTAAGTACAGTTTCAATGTCAAAAACAGTTCTATTTCAAGTAATTCAGTTTAGAATAAATATGCAGTTTAAATATCAAAACAGTTCTATTTCAAGCAATTAAGTATGCAGTTTAATTCTATTTAACCCATAGATAGCACCATATCAGGTGCTACCACTTCTACCCAGAGTGGACCTGGGAGCGATAGCAATGTAGGGGTACTCTGCATTCCCCAAAGCTTCAGCATTACTGGAATCTCACCATCAGATTGTTTCGTGTCATATCCAGGATACTTGTTGGGAGTGGGGGGGGTCTTACCCCTCTGCAGAGATGAAGTTTGTGTATTTTAAAGTCCCAGCTGACTGGGCAATTCAATATTGGATAAGAATACTTGAAACCACATAACTGTGAGCAACATTATTATAATTGACTAGGAATAACTACTTGAAACAACATAATTATGTATAAATCATTAGTATTATATGGGTGCAAATAAATAATTATGGACAAAAAGATACCATAGAACATAGAAAAAAATAGTTATGATCACCATTAAAAAAATGAATCAAATTTTGGTATCAAATTAGTCATAAAGAGTTGATATGCCATCAAACAGGTATACCAAACCAAATCATCTATTAACTGTATGAAAATGAAGGCAATTTGAATACAAATATATTTCTTACAATTGCAAAGAATTTCTGTTAAGTTCTTAATCTTTAAAATTGGTTCTTTGCTTCTGAATAGAAATATCAAAGTAGGAATATTTTGAAACTGAATTTACATTTAAATTGCTATCTATAATGTTTAGGAACAAATTTTTGTCAATATACTACCCAGAAACACACAGAGACCTAAATAAGAGAGAAAAAATATGGATGCACAATATTTAAGCAAATGTCAACAAAGCCAATTATAAAAAATGTCAAATGCATAACATTCCAACTCCCAACAAATGAAGCACAAGTAATACTTGAAATCTTTTATAATAAAAAAAAAAAAAAAAAGAAAAAAAAAAAGCCATAAGTAAAGTACTTATGACAACGTTTTTTTTTCTTAAATCAAAATAATCATTTTTTCCAGCAAGTGAATAAATAAACAAATTGCATCGACAGACAATAGATTGTATATGAATGAAGTGAAGAAATATTTAAAGACAAATAGAAATAGTGGATGATAGGGATAAACCTTTGGTAAATAAAGAATGACCCAGACATTTAGAGATAAAAGCAAAACAAGATAACAATGAAGGAGAAACACTTTAAAAGTGCATTGTTGTTTTTCTTGTTGATAGTGAAAATGTAATTTGGTTAATTTTTTTTCAAATCATTTTTTTCTCGGTCTACCAGGTGAAATAAAGAGTAAGGTTTTATAACTAAATACTGAACTATTAAGGAGAAAATGGGTGATCTGTTGATAAAGCTTTAATGGCGAATAAATGTTTATATGACTTTCACAGAAGAGTAGTAACAAGGGAGGTCAATGAAAAGGGATGAAAGGAGATAAGTTCATCGGTCAGATTCTCCACCACTATTAAAATTTATAGTTCACAATAATGAGTGGGTTTTCGGCATACATTTGCAGATCATCTCTTAGGCACTGGAAAGGAGGTATCAATTAGAGATGAGAATTCAGAGAAATAATTGGATTCCTCAGTAGAGGAACTTCTTGTTCCCACGTTGCAAGTTCCATCCAATACATTTTGATGTATGAGGATTTTCCAAAGTAGGCAGACTTGTAATTTGAAAGACTGAATCAGTCTCTCAATGAGGGTTAATCAGCTTATAGTTGGTGATGTGTAACTGGGGCTAAGCTTCGTATTGAGACTGTAGCTTCATGTCCATCCGTGTGTCGTATGCAAGCATATTGAGAGTTTGCTTCGAGCAAATCTACTTCATCAACCAGGGGTTCATACTTGCTGGCCTAAACATGGTAGGACTGGTCCTGGTAGAAATAGCCAAATCGGTAATGAATGTCCACTGGGAGAATGGCATTAATATGCAAAGAGTCTTTCATGTGGTGTGACATTTGTGACTGTGCACAGTAAAGACCTGACAGAGTGTAACACCTTGGGTAGTACTTGCTCTCATTGCGATTTGAGTAGTCTACAGCCAGTTGATGTGCTTCCAGATAATGCTATTGTATCGCTCATAATGTCCATTTCCTTGTGGGTTATACGGTGTTGTTTGGGTCACAGCAACACCTAACAGACACTCCTTTACTTCCTAGGATAGGAATGGAAGTCCCCAATCAGAATGCATGTATGCTGGCATTCCAAACACTGCAGTTGGTTAAAACAACAGCTAATCATTTCTGTTGTCATGTTCAGGCATGGGAAAGTGAATGGGAAGTGAGAATACTTGTCTACTATTGTCGGTAAATAGGGGTCCTTTGAAATCTGTGCTGATCCATTCCATAGACTGCGTGGCTTTGATGAGGTGGGAGGTACTAGGAATATAAAACCATAGTTTTAATCAAGTACATGAAGGACACTCTGCACATACTTTCTTTACATCCTCAATAGAATAAGGAAGATTCTGTACTCAAATGAAATGATCCAGTCTCGTTATTCCTAGAAGGTAAAGAGAAATGTGGAGATCTAATATTTCTTTGTTGATGGCAGCCCCACAATGTGTTCTTGAGAGTCTGCTAGGATATTATTTTTGCCAGGTTGATACATTATATTGTACTCATAGCATCCCAATTCCATTCTTGGATTTTATTGTTTTTAATTTTTCTCAGTCTTTTCGAGTGGAACATATAATTGACAGCTTGTTAATCCGTGATGATAGTAAACCTTCGCCCTGAGAACACTTTCTCACTGCCTCTATTATAGGGTATTTTTTCATCTATAGAATGCAGAGGTGCCTTTTCAATTTCCTCCTTGAAGTTGATGAATGCTTCCTCCACTCCCTTTTGGTGTTGACTGGCTAAAGTGTGTCTTGCAAAAACCTCATTCTTTGGTTTTATGAAAGGATTCTTCAATATTTCCAGAGCTATCACATACTTGTTACATTCCACAATGAATTTATACACCAAAGGAAAACAAAGGTGACCACTCAGTTGAGTTTGTATCGCTAGCCCGGGCAGAATGACATATCAATGCCGAAAAGATGCAGTACCAATGCGTGAAGTCCCTGAACACTGAGGGGAAGTTTGGTGATACGTCTAAGCATTCTGGCTTGCAGAATTTTTCATCTTTATGCTTGGTTGGGTCCTTGTAAATTCATTCATCCTTAGATTTAAGTATTAAGGAGAAAATGGGAGACCCGTTATTAAAGCCTTAATGGTGAATGTTTACATAATTTCAACATAGAAGAGTAGTAACAAGGGTGGTTAACGTATAGGGGTCAAAGGGAGATAAGTTCAAAGTTCATCGACAAAAGGGAAGAGTTTAGAATATGACAAATACACTAAAATGTAACAGTTTCTGTAAAATATGATGGAATTATTTAACATGTGAATTGGCACATTTGCCCAAGTCCAGTATAGAGAGGAAATTCTATGGTTATTTTTAAAAGGCTAAGGTATAAAAACATATGTGAAAATCAGTTACTTTTGAGATCATCAAGTTTAATATTACTTTTAAGATAAATCTAAAATGAGTCCCCCCATGCCAAATACACACACTAGAAGGGTTACCTGGCATTTCCTAGGTGTAGAGGTAATATCATCATTATCTTGTAGTCATTTCTTTTTCCATAAATTAATAAATAAGAAAATATTCAGAAAGTTCTCTTTTGCCTGATTTGTCATCTTTTTAGCAATGTAACATGTTTCAGTATTGATTGTGGTTTTGAAAGAGTGAAAATCAAAGGAGATAATTGTATGGTGTGTGTAAGATTGGAACATTTTCTAAGTTGGGATAACTCACAAAGAGTATCTTAGCATTGAAAAGTTTATGCTATAATGTCCTGTTTCCCAAATAATTTGGTTAAAAACAAATAGAATTAATATACATAAGTGATATTTTCATTAACTATCCCTACCTTAAACACAAATTCCTTTATTATTAAAATAAAACTATTCGCTAATGTATTTGGACTAGTGTTTTCAACTTGGTTGTTATAGAGATGTTTTGTTATCTTTGGTTTAGAAGAAAATTAAGTTTTTACAACAACTTGTTAGGAGCATACTTATCAATGGGCAATATTGTATTATGCATGATTCCACCTGATAAGAACTCCTTGAACAAAAAATGAAGTTAAATTTTTTTAAATTTTACTTTTATTAAAATTTCTTATTTAACTGAATAGGCTTAAAAAACTGTCCCTTTTCATCCAATTTAATCACTACTTTTATTAAACTTGAAATGCATAATTACCAATTAATAATTACTAACAGTACTCACCCATACTACATATGGCTTTTAAGATGGTCACTAATAAGTTGATAACATGACTTAGAATGGACAATCCAGAGCAAAACAAACATGTAAACAAATCTCAAAGTTGAATCCATTTCTCTATAGAAATCCTCAGAAATGTTTCACAGAAGATTATTAAAAGATATCTATAATATAAAAAGATACTGAAGATAAATTCACATAAAAAAGTTTACTAATTATATATTAGTAAACTTTTTTATGTGAATTTATCTTCAATAACAGTCCGTATTTATAACGGTAGGTTCAGTTAAATTTTTAATTGTGAAAATACATGGTCCCAAAGAAAAAAGTAATGGATTAATTATTTTACTAAAATACTATTTACACTTGATTAAATATTTACTCATTAGTTTTATAGGTAGCTCTTCAAGTCGGAGATGTAAAATAGCATTAATTATCCCTTTGAATGAAAAATTCAAACCTGAAAACAAAAACAGGTTGAATTAATGAATGCGGAGTTAAAAAATTTTTTTTTCATCCTATTTTAAGAACATGATTAAAATTTTAAAAATGTGATTCTTAAGAATCACATTTGATAATAATATTAATAATAATTATTATTCACATTGAATTGGATTGTTTTAATTGATGTTTACTTTTATCAGCAAATATATAAAAAACGATTTCATGCAATTTAAAAAAAATTTTTCTTTTAAATTTTATTTTTCTCTTTTTAAGCTCTTAAACGATCTAAGCTAAGTGGAAAAAAGTCTACATGTTTTCTACAAAGTGTTTAAATTTCTTTGTTAAAAATAACATAAAATTTACACAAAATTTTAAGGTTTCATGTTGTTTCTGCATATAAACAAATCTTCAAATAAAGATATTTCTTATTTTGGGGACAGAGAGTTTGTTTAAAAGAGAAAAATCATGACGGTAGATAAGTAATAGTAATGGATAAAAGTAACAATGAAATAACAAAGATAAACATAGTGGAATTTGACAAAATTTAAGTTTATGTACATTAGGTTTTTTTTAAAAGTAAAACACTTTATACTAATCAATACAAATAATGAATATAATAGATGAGTAAATACACACATACATACATACATACATGCATGCATAAAACATCACTTTTAAAAATATATCTATCAAACAAATCAACATTCTTAAAGCTCTGTAAATGACATCTGTTCTCTTAATATCAAATTGTTTCCCTTGCAAATCAAGGCTACTTTGCGATGGGTTAACATTTTATTGGCATAAAAAGTAGTTTTATTTTAGGGAGTAAAAAACAAAACCACATCTTCAAACCTTTTCAGAGATTATTAATAATGCTTGAAAGTTTAGTTAAAATTGGGACTGAAATAGTGGAGCTTTAGTAGTACATATTAAGCATTTCATGAAATGTATGTAAAGAGAATAAAGCAATTTTTAGTCTAGTTTGCAACTGAATGATAATTTTTGTGAGGTCTACATTCGTGTTGACCTTATTTTTTTTAAATCATCCAAATTGTTGAGATAATTGAAATTAAGTATTATGTTGACAGATTAGAATCCTTCAGTATTTCCTAAATTGAATCAATAATATAATCATGAGACCACTGTCGTAAAATTGTGTTTATATCTAGAATAATTGTAGGACTGTTTTTTTCTGCTCTTTATTCAAATTTAAAAGTGGTTCCTTAAACAAAATAATGAAATAGAAGAAAGATTGTAAATCAGCTGAATTAGGACATCTTCAGAAGGTAAGCATTTTTCAGAGAAAAACAACGAATTAAAGAGTGACCACTCCTGAAAATTTTTCAAAGATAAAAAAGCCCAGAAGAAAAAGTGTGTCTTCAAGAAGAAATATTTAAAATGTGTGGAACGAGTTTAGATTGGAAATACAAGTAGTGCTTAGTGATCGAGTAAAAAAGAAAAAAAGATAAGGAAGGAAAGAGAGAATAGAACAGTGGATAGACATTAAACAAGACTATTCGGAAGTTTATGATGACGTCTCATTTTACATTACAGCCTTTCATCGGCTGTCGTGCTCCTGCGACGATTAGTTGACGTGGAAAGACATCGACCGAGACAGACACCTGTTGTGGATGTTACTGAAACCAAGGCTACAATATTAATTCTCAAGAGATTTGGTGGATCTAGCAATATAAAATGGAACTTTTACAAAAAAGGTAAGTATTTTGATCCACGGAAAAAAAACCAAAAAACAAAAAAACTTTTTTTAAAGTTTAATCTTTAGGATGCCAAAAAAGAGAAATGAATCATGAAACATCTTTTTTACGCAGTGAATTATGATGTATTTTGCGATTAATAAATATAAGGATATTTATTCTAAAAATTAAAGCGTATTTAACGTTGCCTTAAAGAATGTACCTCGAAAATGTTAAATGCAATTCTCAATGAACAATTATTCCGTTGGTAGAGTTCGGAATTCAACTATTTCAGAAGTTTATCAAACCATTCACATTACTCCGATAATAATAAATAAAATCTTGTTTGACAATAAATTCAAACTAAAATTTATGAATCTGACATTTAAAACTGATTTTAGCTGTAGTAAAGAAATTAAATGGAAAAATACAAATAACTTTATATTTGATTTCTAAAAAGTTTACTTACGATAAGTCTCAATAAATAAAAATAAAAAAAGGATTTCATTCCATTTGGAATGAATGAAAATTGAATTGTATTTTTCACGAGGAAATAAGAACTATCTTGTAGGCGGAACTGAACTTCAAATCGTTTAAAAAATATATTAATATGTGAATGTGTGAATATGAGGGAAATTTTTTTTATTTTTTTAATCTATAGTTAAATCATCCTCTGAATGCTGTTTATATATATATATATATATATATATATATATATATATATACGAGAGAGAATTAAGTGTAGAAGAAAAAGTGTATGAATATCAAATATAGTATACAGGAAATGCAGTGGTAATTTTCAGAGTTGGACTACAAAATCTTAAGAAAAGGAAAAGCTTTAAATTTTTAAATTAAAGAAATGATTAGTTTTGTTAACATGATGGAAAACTAAATTCAAGTTTGATTTCATCAAGAAAAAAAATTAACCTCCGAAAAATGTCACACTAAAATTAATTTACACATGTTGGAAGGGCAATGTGTCTGAAAAGTGCCATTTAGTGATTAAATTGTTCACTAATTTCTTGCTAGATGGAGGCATATCAATTATTTTTAAAAAGTTTTTACAAACCAAACTCACGTGACTTATTTTCTAAACTGAGTAAATCTTTCGAAATTTTCGTTGCTGACTTTTTCTTTTCTTTTTCTTCCATTTTTCTTCAGCTTTCGAGATGTTTTATTGAATTCTTTTCAGCTCTCTTTGTACATTGGTAGGAGCACATGTTTTACCGGTGAAAAAAATAGAATCTCGCTTTTAATAAATAGTCCGATTAGTAAATCGATTATCAAGAAGTTTTTGTCAAATGCTCATGTACTTATAAAAAATAATTCATTACGTAGATTAGGAATTTATTCTATTAAAGAATATCTTAGATTATGTAGCTGAATTATGAGAATAGTAAAACTTTTGATTTCCTAATCGGAATAGTATTGGTATAGGACAGATAAAATTTGACTCATTTACATTAATCAAGCATATGTGAAAAGTATAAAGTGAGATTATTTCTTAATTTGTTGAGTGTAGATTCATTCAATATAAATTCAAACATTAAAAATGTAAAAATATATTAATAAATTAATAGCTAAACAAAATCTCTTTTTGACGAGATGTGTCTGATGCAGTCGACATTTCGACAAGTTGGTATGTGGCTGTGTTGGCTCCTCACTTTAGAGGTATTTATTTAAGATGCTCAAAATTCCTTAAGATTTCGTCGAGTTTTGCGCTTTCTTAAGTATGTATGTATGTGTTTTTAAGTTGTTATGGTATTGTTTTACTATAAATATTTTATTTGTTAAAATGTTTCGTTGTTAGTTTATTTTAATTTTATTAGTCAAAACATATCAATGTTTTTTATGAGTATTTGATTAAAAAAGAAAACTAAATTCCTGGTTTATTAAATTTATTTCTCTTATCTTTTAATCATACTAGCATCTAAATATATACAAACTATTCTAAGAATTGATTTAACAGAATTGATATAATTTCTACATCCTACTTACAAATCATTTTCCAGTTTTCTCCCCCTCCCCGATTTTTCCAATATTTATTACTTTGCTAATTACAAACCAAAAATCAAACACTTTGCTTTAGTTTTCATTTCTAAAACTATTCATAAAGCAGAGAAAAACTTAAAACTTCTTCGGTTTTTTTTTTTCGACATTATTTTGAAAGTTGGATAAGACTAGAAGTTACTAAAAAATAAATAAAATAATAAACTAAACTAAAATATTCGATTTTATTAATAATCTATTAAATACTTTTCATGTTTGTTTTTCACGACTATTTTGTTAACTCAATCCACTATAAAAATAAAATAGAAATAAAAATTGTACTGTACACAGATTTACGTATTTTTTTTTTATACTTTGAAATATTTTTCTTTTTTTTTTTTCTTTTTTTTTTTTTAGTCTGGTTGATTTCTTTCATTTTGATTACAATTAATCGTAAATAAAAGTATTTGTTATTAAGTCTCACATAACCCTTGAATGAAAGGTACGAAAGAAAATTAACAAAATCATAATTGAATTAACCTAGCGAAACTATGTATTGAAGGAAGACGAAACAATTCGTACTTAGTTGTTTTTTTAATCATTAGAGGTTCTCTCTTTCTTTTTACGAATTTCCTTAAACCCTTGTTGATTTGTCAAGAAACTTTTACGTAAACTATCAGTATAGTATTTTTGACATAGAATATTATTCTTATTAAAAAAATTATTTTCCCTACTTATTTGGGAATTCTCTTTATAATTTCTTCTTTTAGTGCAAATGACGTGGCCTTTTTATTTATTTATTAAGTTGATGCCAATGAGCATCGAATAATGGAAACAACGAAAATGTTGAATTGTAGTAAAGAAAATAATTTCGGGGAGAGTAAGTGTGAATTATTGTTTAGACGAAGCAAACATATTTTTTCCCTTCGCTTTTTATTTTTTCGTAATCCAGATCGTCTAATCGCAAGTGTAACTTTGTTTATGGACAGTATGTGTGTAGCACCATTATTTCTTATTCTGTTAAACTTAAAGCTAAAGTGTATATTTTTTAATATTATTTTTTTTTGTGATTTCATTATTGTTGCAGTAAAAATATTAAATAATCCCCAAAAAAAAAAAAAAATACTATAAGTCATTGACAAATTAAGTGAAGATTAATAATTAAAAAATGACTTGAAGTTTGTTTTAGATTTTTTAATTAGAAAATTAAATGAAGTTTGTCGTCAATAATTAGATTTATGCAATTATTGATAACGTAGTACTTTCATAAACAATTAAAAGAAACAAAAAAACAAACTAATCTAAATAAGATTTTTTATGCCGCTAAAAGTGCATCCTAAAACAACATTATTTCAAATTTTGTGCTTGGGTTTTTACATAAACTTTTTTTTCGTGAAATTGACCGTGAAGTAAATAGAAAGAAGCACCAGTCATAAATATCGATTTGACTTATCTATTTAAATTAATTTTCGGTTTGTGATGTTTTAATTCAAATTCTGAAATTGCACGCTTTGTTAAAAATTTCTTATTCTTAGATAAAATTTTTTTGTGTAAACAAGCTTATCCAGATATGTTTTGAGATGCTGCTGTTTTTTTTTTTTTCTTTGATCTTGCAGAATTCTCCTTAAACTTAAAAGGCAAACAAACAAACAAAAAGCTGAATTAAATACATGCTTTATGGTAGATATCTCAGCGTGAAGCAATGATTACCAAACTAGTTTCACACACGATTATGGTAGTAAGTTCGATCTTATGTTAGAGTGGTATTTGCATGGAAATGAAACTTGAAATTTATTACAAAAGATCCGAAAGGATGTTGATCAGACAAAAATTTCAATGAAGATAGCTTTGAAAAGTTCAATGATGGTTGTGATTAGTTTACTTTTTTGTAAATAAATCACAACCTAAAGTTTTAGATATCAAATTGATTTAATTCAATTTGATTTTGCTTTGGGTCACAGCATTTTATTTCAATAATATATTTTCACTTATGCTGGCATATCATTTTTTTTTTGTTGGAAAACATTAACTGATATTCAAAATCCCTAAAACTAGATTCTAGATTTGGAATTAATTTTTATTGTAAAGTTGTTTATAATGATGTGTTTGAGGTGTAGTTAAGGATGTCGGCCTCACAAGCTTGTTGTATAAGAAATAATGTGATATCAGCTAAGGCAATGAGGAAACAAACACGAAGTAGAGTTCAACGAAACGTCAATTTTATTTTACAAAAATGACGTGTTAACAAACAAATAACTTTGCAAGTGATTTGTTGATTCTGTCGTTTGGTTGAAGATAGTCTGGATTGGTATTGGGTAAGACAAGGCCAGTCAGGATTGTCTCAGGTCTGGAACAATGGTTGTAGGATAGACTGGTAGGTCAGTATCGTCTCAAGACTGGAATGATGGCTGTCTAGTAAACAGGTAGGTCAGGATCATCTCAGGACTGGAACAAGGCTTCACAGTTGTAAAGATAAGACTTTCGATTGTGCTTGCCCTTATAAGGACAGTTTTGTATGGTGTGTTCATGCAGCCAGGGGATGACTGGGTTGATAGGAACATGATCAACGGAAGAAAAACTGGTTCAATTGCAGTCTGGAATGTCGTCTGGGAAATGGGTGCAGGCTGAAATGTTGTTGAGTATGGCAGCAGGCTGGAGCATCATCAGGAATAGCAGCAGGCTGGTGTGTCGTCTGGAAGAGGTTGAGTTAGGCTGCTAGTCTGAACGGAGTCTGCAGAAGATAGGTTCAGCTACAAGCCTTACACATGTTCACTTCAAGGTAGGATCAGCTGCAGAAGCAGAATTTGCTATGAACTAGCTCGTGTGCGTTTTAGCTGTGAGCTTGCAAGTGTTTAGCTTCTAGGTAGGATCAAACTGCTGTGGAAATGAGATTGCTACAAGCTAACATGAGCATGCTTTTGGCAGAGGATCTGAATCTTTTATGCCTCCTTGCTGGATTGACCACAGTTAAGTGGGATCACAAGCAGGCTTAGACATTCAAACTCCTAAGCAGGATCGACCGTGGAAGCAGAATTGCAGACTGTGAGAAATTTTTCAGCTACCAGGCTAGGATCAATCGCATTTGAGTGGGATCTCAAGTGAGCGTGAAAGTCTCCGCAGGAGCTTGGCACAGGGAAAAGGAACCAAGTGCAAAGTTGACAAAGTGCCAAATCATGCTACACTCTGAACCTAGGCCCCTGGCTACCCAGCTGGCTCCTGTGGTAATTGACTGTCTTTATATAAGAGAAGGAAGCAGCGACATGAATAGTTTCAGCAGCAAATATTTTGTGTTGTTGAAATCTCTCTTTTAAATATAAGTAATAATGAAATATTAAAAAAAAAAAAATATTAGAAAAAAAAAATCAAAAACAAAAGAAAAATGTTAATTAAAACCAATGTCATCAAAAAAGTATCAACTGAGAAACTAATTTTTCATGTATAAATGATGAATATTAATATTTATTATTTTCCAGATTATGATTATAATTATGATGAAATCTCCCAAGTAAATGGGGAAAAATCTAGAGTGGTAATTTCCATCATACTGTATTTATTGACATCCTAAAGTATGGAATTCTTTGACAGTAGATGTAAATATATGGATAATAATAAAGGTATCTGAATATAGTTTAGAAATTAGAATTAGATTATATGTTAATTCTAAATGATTTACTATCCCAAGATCAATTGTTTGAAACATCATTCTACAGTTCAAGAGAGAAAAGACTGTTACAAATAAACATGAATGTAGTAGGAAGAATAAACTGTTAGTCTAATTGGAAATTAACCTTTTTAGAGGGACAATAACCCAAATATTACAATTGGGAATCTCAAGAATAGTTCAGAAGCCACTGGAGTAAAAGTAACAAGAAATACTATTACTAGAGCTCTGTTCTAGCAATAGTATAGAAATATATAGTAATAGAATTGATCTATGAGCTTGCCAACTTCATAAAACCCATTTTCTAAAGATTTGAAAATTGTCTAGCGTTTGCAAAGGAACATATTAATAAACCTTTCACATTTTAGGAGGATATACTATGGTCAGATGAGACAAAACTTGAATTTTTGGAGCATAATGTGAAAAAATGTTCGTTTTAATTCATATACAGGTTATTGAAAAAGATTAGCAAAAGCTATAGCTAAAAAAGTATATACAATTATTAATTTTGAACATAGTTATTTTTCAATTTGTTTACAATTATTAAAAATTAAGTTGTTAAAATTACTAACTTCATACCTACGAGGATCATTAAATAAGTTTCCAGACTTTTTTCGTATGGGCTCTTTTATTGATAGTACACACATGAAACTCTAGTTCCCTTCAAAGTAATCTCCTCCGGTTGCAATGCACTTGTTGTACCATTCCAACAAACTTCTGGAAGGCCCCATGGATGTCCTCTTGTGTGAGCGTGTCAATGACCTTTGTCGCAGCCTTTTTCATCTCCTCAATAGTCTCATAACAACAGCCTCTGAGCTTAGGGAATAACCAAAAGTCACAGGGAGCAAGGTCTTGACTATAGGGAGGGTGAGGAACTGTCTTGGTGCCCATCTTGGTAAAATAGTCTGTGGCAAGGATGGAGTTGTGGACTGGTGCATTGTCCTGGTACAAATGCCACTGATCCGATTTCAAGAGTGCTAGCCTATACTGACGGAATCTCTTGCTGAACTCTCTTAAAACCTCAACATACTAACCCTAACCCTAACCCTTTGGCCAATCAACTCTGGTGTATTGACTTCATTACTCCTCCCACACCTCTCATCATCCCTCACAGACTCCCTGCCTTCCTTGAATCTCTTATGCCACTCAAAAACTGATGCTTGATTCATGCAAGATGGTTGAAAAGCAGTCTGAAGCATTCCATATGTTTCTGTGGCATTTTTTCCAAGTTTAAAACAGAATTTTATTGCATATCGTTCTTCTAAAGTGTACTCACGTCCAGATGGCATTTTTGAAATTCAACAGCTGTGACAATCAGGCTTTAGTAGGGTGTATTCCAATTGCTGCTGTAGCTGTTCATTTAAACCTGAAATCATAAAAATTGGTCAGTCATCTCATAAGATGTATAGCAATAAGATACTGAATTTTCAAGATTCTATGACAATTTTAAATGCTAGTACAAAAAAATCTCGAAACTTATTGAATGGACCACGTATATCTACCTTTGTTTTGAAGGAAACTTTTACTATACTATTATTTTGGCAATTATTTTCAATAAATTAAAAATAATAGACCACCAATAATTTCAATTATAATTGTGTATTTAATTCACATTGTGTTATGTATTATTTATGACATCTGTCAATCTCATGAAACTAAGGATCTCTACTCAGATCTTACCAAAGGTCTGGGCAAAGTTCTATCGATGATCAGTTGTTGCCTGTATAGTAGGTCTTGTTTCTCTTTACAACATGGATGTTGTTCAAGGAAAGCACAAAGTGCTATGCAATTTGGTATCAATGTCACTGTTGGAGTTGCCTGAATAAGGGGGAAGATTGCTTTAGAGACTCCTGCATTTGGTTGTTCTGGAGATCCCAATCTGCTTTATCATGCTGAGGAGATTATAGATATATATGTATATACTCTTTAATTTTGTTACTTAAAATTTCATGTTGGTCATACAATTGTCAGACAAGGGAAAAAATCATTTTTTCCTGTCTGGTCATGGTGTCACCCACATCAAATTTTAAGTAATGGACTTTAAGAGTACATAATTTGCATATTTTAGTTTTTAAAACTGGTTTACCATAGTAGCATCAAGCACTTTTTTATGCACTTTTCATATTTGCATTTTATCTTCTTTTATTATCATTATATTATGTGTATATATATATATATATATATATATATATATATATATAACTAATCTTTATGGTAAAGAATGTTTAGCTTTGAATATTCTTTAAAAAAAAAATATTGATGTCTTTTTGAATGAATATATGGGCATGCATATATATTTACATATTTGTAATAAAAATGGCTAAGAGTTTGTGATTTACTTGCACAATCTAAAACTTTCCTATTTTATTTTTTGTAAATTATCATTTTCTTGTCCCAGTTCCTGCCATACAATGATATTTCTTTATGTATCATTTTTTTTTTAGACCAGGTTTCTGATGCTAATCAGTGTTTCATTTTACTTATGAAACTATGCCAGTGTTTGCCTCTTTTCTTTTTACAACCCCTTGCAATAATCCTTTTTCATATTTTAAGAGACATAATAATATGCTGATATATGAATATGAAGTGTTTGTTATATATTTAATGTAATGATTTGTTTTATATTAATCATTTTTCGTTGATCATATTTTATTAATTAGTTTGGTAAGGCTTTAAACTACTCGGGGTCACTTAGTCCAGGTGCATAGTCTGATGGTGCAGTCTTATGTCCACATATTTTTTTTTTTTATACCATACATCTTAGTTGATGCTTCGGGATTGGTCGTCAGTGATGTTTCCTTTGGGATCATGGGGGGTTTCGGGTCTTTCAACATCAGACCCCCTCACCCAAATGACCCAGTTGGCATCGATCTAACTCCAACTCCCATCCCGGCAGCCAACCTGCGCATCCACACAAGGAGAAAACAAAAAAAAAAATGACCACAGAAAAGGCTCTATATATAATTTTGCAACGGCCAATCAGAGCTAAGCTCTACTGATGACTTCTAAAACTTTTCTTTAAAAATCGGGAGGCCACTTTACTCTGCTTTTTTTTTTTGCTACAATGGGGTCGTTATTCGGTTATTTGTTCATTCCGGTATGTATTCCTTCCTCCCCCCCCTTTTTTTAAAATTAATTTTTACTTAAAGAAAAAACTTAAAAACTTAAATAAAAAAAAAATATAAATAAATAAAAAAATAAAAACTGTACATAACTAAAGAATTGCGATTAAAACAACAAACTCGTATATAAAATGACATACGTTTAATTTTAAAACTTATCTCCATTAAACACTACATAAATATACAATTACGAACTAAATCAGACGCCGCGCATTACTATACGTTAAAACATCCTAATCGAACGGTTTACGAATGAGAAAAGTCGAAAAAAAAAAAAAAAAAACTTAATAAAAAATTAAAAAATCTGTACATAAATATCAATTGCGATTAAAACAACAAACTCCTATATAAAATTGACATACGTTTAGTTTTAGAAATTATTTTCATTAAAAACTGTACATAAATATACAATTACGAACTAAAAGAGACGCTGCGCACTACTATACGTTGCAACTCATTGAAAGGTTTACGAAAGAGAAAAGACGAAATAAAATAAAAAAAGCAAAAAAAACCAAAAAAAAAACCGAGGAGTACGTTGAAATCTTCACAAAAACATTGTCGTTTAAAAACCTATATTTACAAAATGGCTAAAACGTCTAAGATATTAATCAATTAAATGAGCCGGTTTCAAATGAACGCTTAAAGCCTAATACAACTACACTCCTTCGATAATAGATAAAACTAAAAAATAACAGATAAAAACTAGATAAATCATACGTGTATATATCGTTTTAAATTAGACGATCTTTTTTTTCCTTCCTTTTTAACCCCCCTTCTAATAATCACCTATCTACAACCCCAACTATCCGCCCTTCTGATCCACAGCCAGTTTGTTGCTCTTTCAGCTGCAGTGGTAATATTTTTCAGGGCCTTACGTTTTCCCGCACCTGAAATGCCGATGCTTGACAATGCTTTACTCATCGACCTTGCGTTAAATCCGCGACAACCCACTTCGACTGCCTGGCATATTGCCTGCCAACCATTCATTCGACATTGCTCTACTAGCGGCTCATATTTGGCTATCTTTCTTTCGTGTGTGGACTCCATGTTTTCTTCCCATGGGACTGACAATTCCCACATTATCACCTTCTTTGTGGAATTTGAAAACATTACTAAATCTGGTCGGAGCTTTGTCTCCACAATATGCGCTGGAAACTTCGTCTGCCTTTCCAGGTCCACCAACAATTGCCAACATATAAAGGATATGTCAATCATCATCTGTCATAATAAACCCCCAGACAGGAAATATGGTTGGAGTGTGGATGACGTCATGCCCAGAAGAGATGGTCCTGAAATTTGAGGATTTTGAAAAGAGCTGTTCAGTTTTCTGCCGTTGAGGTGTGCGGTTAAGTTTTTCAGATCTCTACCGGCAGAGATCTTAAACACACAAAATGCACCGTGCATGGGGCTGGGGTCAGCATAGTATGGTTAGCATAGACTTTTAAGAATTGTGTATCTCTCCTCATGTCGTAGGATTGAAGCTAGAAATTAATAAATCCGTTCGTATCTGAAACAACAGGTTGCCCAGTCGGCTGGGGCTGTAGAATACACCGACTGCTTCTCTGCAGAGGGGTAAGAACCCCCCAACGTGTGTCCTGATATGACACTAAACAATCTGATCGTGAGGTTCCAGCAATGCTGGAGCTTTGGGGAATGTGGAGTACCCCTTTATTGCCATTGCTCCCAGGTCTACTCTGGCCCGGAGTGGTAGCACCTGATAAGGGTCCTATCTATGGGTTAAATAGAACTAAACTGTGCTTCTTTCACTATACTGATTTTTGCATTTAAACTGTGTAGTTATGCTAAACTGAATTGTTTAAAATAGAACTGTTTTGACATTGGAACTGCTTACTAATGCTGAACTGAATTGCTCAGAATTGAACTGTTTTTGATGTCTAAACTGTGTACTTATGCTGAACTGAATTATCTGAAATAAAACTGTTTGACATTTAACTCTGTGTATTGCCCAGTCAACTGGGGCTGTAGAATACACTGACTGTGCCTCTGCAGAGGGGTAAGACCCCCCCTAACGAATGTCCTGGATATGACACTAAACAATCTGATGGTGAGGTCCCAGCAGTGCTGGAGCTTAGGGGAATGTGGAGTACCCCTTCATTGCCATTGCTCCCAGGTCTACTCTGGCCCGGAGTGGTAGCACCTGATAGGGCCCTATCTATGGGTTAAATAGAACTAACGGCATACTTATGCTAAACTGAATTGTTTGAAATAGAGATGTTTTTGACAATTAAACCGTACTTACATTTGAACTGCGTGCTTGTGCTTAACTGAATTATTTGAAATAGAACTGTTTTTTCGACATTAAAACTGTATTTACACTTAACTGAATTGTTAAATATAACTGCAACTTTTTTTTGACATTGAAACTGTATTTACACTAAACTAAATTGTTTAACATAGAACTGTTCTGACATATAACTGTGTGTAAACAAAATCTGTACTTTTACAAAACTGAATTAGCTGAAGTAGAATTGCTTGACTAAACTGAATAGCTCAAAATAAAAATGTTTTTTTACAATTAAACTGTACTTACATTTAAAACCGTGCTTTTGCTAAACTGAATTGTTTTAAATTGAACTATTTTTGACACTGAAACTGTACTTACCCTAAACTGAATTGTTATATATAACTGAATAGTTTGAAATAAAAATGTTTTTGACAATTAAACTGTGTACTCATGCTAAACCGAATTGTTTTTAATAGAACTGATTTTTTACATAAAAATGGATTTTGTGTTAAATAACCTACAAAGGTTGATATGCCATAAAACCAAACGAAACGAAACAACAGAGTCTGCCTGTTTGTATATGTATTTGTATTATTGTTATTATTGAGATCTTTATGGCTATACAACAGTGATGATAATGTTAAAATAATGTGATGCATTGGTACCAAATATGTGTTGTTTGTAAGATAAGTTGGATTTCAATACCCAGTCATGCCATCAAGTGTTTAGGACCAAGACAGGAAATGACAGGTTTCAAATCTAACAAGAATACTTTGTTTGTTTCTAGGTTAGTAACAACACAGGGTCAGTCACCAATATGAGCTGGAAAATCAAGGCTCAGTTAAATGTAAAACTTTCATATAGTGAACATATCAAGTAGTGGAATCCAAAGCTTACATACATGCACAATAGGGTAGGTTGATTTTTCACTTTTTTTTAAATATCAAAAAGAATAATGCACTGAAAGTTGTGTATATACCTATTAAATACTCATACCAAAAATTAGATCTGAATCTTCAATGGTTTTTTGCTAATTTGGCATGAAATATTTTGAATAAACACGTACTGAAAATTCCTCGATTTTGCCAGATTTTGCCTAAATATTGATGTAAAAACCAAACAATTTCAGTATTTAAATTAGGAAATCTTATTTTATTTTATGGAAATATAATAAATAAATTATCACAAAACTTCAAATTGAAAATTGAACCCCTACCCCACCCTGCTTTACCTGTGTTGAATCTAAAATGCTATTATTCAAGCAGTAATATTCGAATATATTGAAAAAAAACTTTTTCCTGATATGAATTGAAATACAACAAATAAACAAATATAGAAAAACAAATAATTGTTTAATAATTTTTAATATATGGAATCAAATAGTTCCATATATGAGCCCTTAGATGAAAACGCTGGTCTCAATTGTTGGCACAAAACTTTTGCAAGTATGTGCTGGTGCCTTGCTTCAAAGCCATACACGGATTGAGAAGCCTCCGTTACTAACTTAACTGCCCGTTCCACACCTTGGGAATGTGAAGGGAAATCTGGCAAGTTAATCTTTTCACCAATTTAACAATGAATTCTGTAATTCATTATCAGAAAAGTCTAGTGTGAGTAGTGGCTCACAGACTCCATTTACTGACAAATCAATTAAATCGGTCCAGTGCACAGCTTTAAAGTTGATCATTGGGATCTTTTAAAATCTTTTCTTGACTGGCTTCCCTCTTCTGAAAGAATGTAAAAAATAATTTGAGTTTAATTTTTAAATGCAATTTGTTCTGCTTTAATAATATTTGGTGAAATCAGATGTAATCTTTAAAATGTTTCAATAAATTGGCACAAGTACTTCAACCAGTTTTGTATGAATAAATCTTAACGTACCTAATGGCCAAAATTCTTTTTATACCCTCTTCTCTCACTTCAGGTTCATCAAATTTCACCAGTGAAAATAAAACATTCTCCAGAAGTAATGCCAAGTCATTATACTGGAGGTTTTTTAATGTAATCCTTTGAACCTCAATTGGTTTCTTTCATATCCTGTCAATCATATTGTAAATATAAATTTGCTGGTGATGATACTTGTTACTTTTTTTTATATCAAACCAGCAAATAGCATAAACATTCACAATAAAATTTATCAAACTATATAGTTTGGTCGAAAGATTCTGTGGATATGCCCCACGAGTCCATAGGCACATGAGCCTGATGGCCAAAGTTTACCACCTTGCCTGGTTTAATGGACCAATTTTCCATAATGCGAATCTAGGGTCCACCTTACCTCTAGAAATACCAACTGTATATTCATAGAGTAGTCTTTGGTCACTACTAAGGCTATCCATATCTTTCATTCCAAAGTGAAACTCCAGGGGATTCTCAAAAGCTGAAAAAGATTTTTGGGGTAAATTATGGCAATCATTTGTACATAATTTACCCAATGGACCATTGAATGTAGTGTGGCTTTTTGTGGTGACATCTAAATGTTTGAATAGAGCTCTAAATGGAAGTTCATTTTGATGTAAGGAGCAACCAATAGTGTGAAGATTTTTTTTTCTAAAAGTGTAACAAGTCCACCTTCACAGCCTGTATTTGCATTCATGTTGTCAACAAGGACAGCCTTAATAGTGTACCAGTTGCACCAATATCAGGAAGAACCCTGTGAGTCAAATATATAATCTCATTTGGTGTCTCCTTTGTGATTGTCAAGTGGCATTAGGTCCTTTGGCTTTTTTCAGAATTTTACTTCCATTTTCCTCCACTGATTCCTTGTAGTGTAGTGTGTATTTTTCCTCCCATCAACTCCTATACAAAGAAGATTCTCCACATTTTCATTATGCTTTTCATAGGCATTTGTTTTCACTTTAGCCTTTGCTCTATTTTACATTTATCCATATGGATATTCTTTATATCTATATTAGGGATAAAAATGCTGGCTCCAAGATTAGAAAATATATCACCCCTAACTAACTCAAGAGCATACCTTGGAATTTTTGTGAGATTATAAGGCACTTGGAGAGGACTATCTAGCTGTTTATAATCCTCTGTTTCATCACTTGGAGAAGATGAGTAAGAATGAGAAGAATCACCCTGAACATATAATGTTGAAGCTATTGGTGGGGATATCTTCATACTTTTTTGTTGGCTTTTTTGTCAGAGGACAAGTGCAGATGATGTGCTTAGTCTGGCAATTTTCTTTGGTGCATTTGACATTAATATTGTCACAACTTAAAATTGGCAGGTTGCATGAACATGATGATATATCAAAAAATGTATCCAACTTTTCCTTCCAGAATTTTGTTTGGCCAGCAGGTAGATGTTTCCTACTTATTTGCTTTGCCTTCTGAAAGCATAGAATTTTCACCTTGTTGACAACACTAATTTCCTTTAACAAATGCAAATGAGGGTTGACAGCCTTCCAAATATCTATCACGTCCTTTGCTATTAATTTAGAAATATCTATACAAAAAAGGTGGGGATAAGTGTTCATAAAAAAATAGCTGTAATGAATTATTTGCCGACAAGTTCATGGCTCAGTTTTATCCAATGGTGATGGTAAACCTGAAAATTTAATTGCACCTTTACTTCGAGTGGAAACTCCAGTGTTTTTTCCAGCCATTTTTTAATCAAAATATCTGTAAAAAGAATATATATATATATATATATATATATATATATATATATTGTCTGAAAATACACGAAGATTTTTTCAAAAAATTGTAAATAAATTTTGAAATTCATTAAAAAAAAGTAATAATGTTTACTTACCAAACCACAGTATTGTACTGTTTAGTTCCAAAATTAACTCGTAAACCGACTTTTCACTTAAAAAAAACACTAAATTTTAAAATATAAATAAATTACAATAATTATAAAATGTTTAAATATTTTAATAGTATGTCTACTTTGCGAAATATATATATTTGCGTTAATTATAAGGGTAAAAAACATAAACAAACCAAAGTACTACGGAGAGATAATTACCACCGGTGAAAGGCGAAAAAAAATCCAGTAAATAAAATGATGTTTAGTAAGTAGTTATTTGTATTTTAAACTATATATTTTAATGTATTTTATTTTTGTTTTTTGGTCATTTAATTAAACATAATATAAAAATGGATAATAAACTTAAAAATATCAATTATTTAATAAATTTTATTATTTATTTTTCCTTTTTTTTAATTTTATGGATACAGGTTTCCAGCGTCACCGATATCACGACTAAAATCACAAAATATTATGTCTTTAAATGTGATTTCGCAAAAAAATACAAAATTTTGGAAAAAATATTTTGTGGGGTAATTTCTGATGTTATTTTGCAACTTTCACCACGTTATTCTTTTTACAGTTCCAAAATCGACCTACCCTAATGCACAAACTAACTTAAGAGTATAACAGATCTATCTAAATCATGTGTTTCTTTATATAAGCAATCAAAAGGAGTAATGAAATACTTTCATTGTTGTGAGTAATATAAAAAAATGAAAAGACATCCTGATGATACTTTCTTAAAGTTAAGAATATATTGCTTTAATTTTACCTATCTTTGGCAACTATCATATTTTGTTTTCATAACCTTTTTCTATGTTACATCTTGACCTCTTAAGACTCAATGTATATTGTTGTATTAAATTACTTTGAGAAAAGACAATAAAGAATATTTACATTAGAAAACTTGACAGTTGTTGGAATTTTCAAGCCTTCATAATAAAGAGAACTTCAATTTAAATAACTTCTTTATCATTACTGATAAATAATATTTGTCCATTGGAATCAATGACAACTATAAATTAATTTGAATCTGTGCAAATGAGCTGCATATTTGATTTGTAGCTTGTGTAGAACCAGCCACACTTTTTGGATGAGGTTATAGCAGAAGAATGGTGTACTGCTGTTCCACAGATTCTCCAACCAACACTTTGAATTTAATCTTTCCTTCTAGATTGGTTGCTCTACCAAGGCTACTGATCCCAGTCTGCCTTACTATCTTATGAATAGCTGAATAGAAGAGATGGCTTTCCTAAGAGCATTAGCATAAAGCGAAACTTAAACAGCCTTATCCAAAATTTGAACTTGGCTTGCTGAGTTCATTTTCTTCAATGATATACCGCTTGAATCTCATCACTAATGATATTTGAATTCACATTCTGTTTCAGTCTTTACTGAGAATGTAATATAAAGAAAATCATCATGAAGTTGACTTCACCAAATATTCACAAGCAAATTGTAAACCTGGGATTCAAAATATTTAAAAATATAAACCTTGCTGAATATGACTCAATTATCACTTTTATTAAACTACTAGACGAACTATGAACTATTGGGTTCTTATAACAACTGTCCATGATGATACTGATGCTTCTACTTAGGGAGGAGTAAAAGAGTTTAATAAGTGTTTCATACTTATTTTAACAATTTGGATGAATAAGTACATTTCTCTAATAAAATCTTTACTGCTTTTTGCTTGGTTACAGTTGGATATGTATATATAGATGCATACACACACACATACATATATGTATATGACAAACATGATAATAATTTTAGTTATATATAGAAATTGTGGTTGTTTTGTGATGAATATTATTAAATTAGTAAAATGTTTGATTTCAGAGTGACAACTGTTAGAGCTCTTTATCTAGCAATGAGAACATTGCTGTGTAAGAAAGATGTCTTCCAGGCAAAGATATGAAGGGGAAGTACGTCAAAGGAAGATGGTTCCAAGAATCACACATGATGACTCTTTTAATAGTAATGCTCTTGGAACACGGAGAGAAATAAAAACTACAACAACTTACAACACTTGGGAAGTTATTCCTGCAAGAACTGCTTCAATGCCAGAGGAAATTCCATTGACAGATTTCAGTGATGGGGCTTTAGGTCAGCTGAAACCACTTTCTGGAGATGGTACAAATGGGTTATTGTCTGAACATAGTGCTGATCTAACTACAGATGTGACTGCTCCATTGTTACTTTCACAAGATGATGATGATCATACTATCAACAAAAGTGAAGGTTCTCCTGAAGTTAAAATTGTATCTGAAGATGATGAGAGTGCTTTGAGCATTGGCCTTCAGGTGTTTATACCTTACATCATTGCAGGATTTGGAACTGTTGGAGCTGGAATGGTATTGGATATTGTGCAGGTATAGAACTTTTTTTCTTTTATCTAAATAAATTTTATTGGTTATTTCATTGGACAAGTAAGATGAATATTTTTTCGTAATAATCTTCATAAAAATGATATTTTTTTAAATTTTGGAGGCTTGCATTTTGAAATTGGGTTTGTTACAAACCTTGGTAAGATTATTTTTATTATCTTCACTCTTAAGTGTTTTAAAATCAGTTAGAACCAGTTGTTTTAACTTAGATGTCTTTGAGAAATTAAGTCAAGCATCTTGAAAAATGAAATACAATAAGAAGCAATTTTCAAAAAATTCAAAGTTTAAGCAGCTCTCATTTCATGACTGCATGTTTAAAACTCTCCATCTGATATTGCCCAGTCGGCTGAGGCTGTAGAATACATTGACTGCTTCTCTGCAGAGAGGTAAGACCTCTCAGCGAGTGTCCTGAATATGACACTAAACAATCTGAATGTAAGGTTCCAGTAATGCTGAAGCTTTGGGGAATGTAGAGTACCTTCTTTATTGCCATCACTCCCAGGTCCACTCTGACCCGGAGTGGTAATACCTGATAAGGTTCCTATCTATCGGTTAAATAGAACTAAACCATGGTTTCTTGAGTTTACTGTTTTTTGAATTTAAACTGTGTAATTATGCTAAATTGAATTGCTTGAAAAAGAACTGATTTGACATTAACACTGTATTGCCCAGTCGGCTGAGGCTGTAGAATACACTGACTGCATCTCTGCAGAGGGGTAGTGCTTAGCTACCCTCACAAGTGTCCTGGATGTGACACTAAACAATCTGATGGTGAAGTTCCAGTGATACTGGGGCTTTGCGGAATGCGGAGCACCCCTTCAGTGCCATTGTTCTGAGGTCCACTCTGGCCCCGAATGGTAGCATCTGATAGGGCCCTATCTATGGGTTAAATAGAACTAAACTGCATACTTATGCTAAACTGAATTGTTTGAATAAGAACTGTTCGAGTAAATTGAATAGCTTGAAATAAAATGTTTTTGACAAACTGTGTACTTACATTTAAACTGCATACATATGTTAAACTGAATTGTTTGAAATGGAACTGTTTTTGACATTGAAACTGTACTTAGGCTAAATTGTTTAATATAGAATTGTTTTGACATTTAACTGTGTGTAAACAAAATCTGTACTTATAATAAACTGAATTAGCTGAATTAGAACTGTTTGAATAAACTGAATAGCTTGAAATAGAAATATTTTTGACAAACTGTGTACTCATGCTAATGTGAATTCTTTGAAATAGAACTGATTATTTGTATAAAAATGGATTTGGCATTCAATAACCTACAAAGGTTGATATGCCATAGAACCCAAAGAACAAACCAACCATCCACTCTGATAATTAGCCTGCAATAGTCAACCAAATACCCAAAACCTATTTGATTAGAAGTGTTTTACATCCTTAAAAGCCCCTTTTAAGAATAAAAATATAAGAAAATTAAAAAATCTTCAAATCTTGAATATTTTTCTTTGTAAGTCATCACAGAAACATTAAAACTATAAAAATAGTTTTTATAGTTTTAATGTTTCTGTGATGACTTACAAAGAAAAATATTCAAGATTTGAAGATTTTGTAATTTTCTAATATTTTAAAGCCCCTTTTAAGGATGTAAGACACATTCATAAAGTACATCTTGAAGTGAGTTGAGATTTTTAAAGATAAGATATTAATATCTATCCTAATCTTTGATTTAGGCTCCCTAATAATGGACCAAATTTAGAAATTGCGAAAATCACTCAACTGCAAAGGTCCAGATTTCTATTTGTGACAGTTTCAAAGATTTTTAAACTTCTTTGCTTTAGAATGTTAACTCTATAATCTGAATATCTTTGAGACAGACCCTTAGTGAAATTGTGTAGTATTTTTCTGATCTCCAGCCCTTTTGAGTTGGAATTAGTTACACTTTCTGACAGAAACTTATATTATAATGTTATATGGGGAAAAAATTTGCAATAGTGAGATGAGGAAAAAGATGATGTGAATGAGGAAAGTTTGAAAAAAATGAAAATAATGCTAAGTTAAAGCTTCCAGCTGATATGTTAAAGATCTTGGCTTCTAGTGGCCATTCCCACAAGCAGCATTTGCCCCTTGTCTAAAAGGACGAGTGTCAATTTCATTGCATGATGTAAGGAGGAATGTTGATGGAGATGAAGCAATTTTTGTCACAACCCTTAACCATATATTTTTGTGTATGAGAGTCTCCGCCTAAAAATTTGACCTTGTGCTACATTCTAACTGTTGTAGAGGAGTCTGATAAATAACTAGTTAAACTATATATATATATATATATATATATATATATATATGTGTGTGTGTGTGTGGATTGTTGAAAAAGCTCTAAGCCTCACCAAGATTTTAGATTTGTTGCACACCTCTCGCCTTTGTATGGGCACAAAAATTAAGACAGAAATCTGAATTAGTTTTTCAACTTTATAAGAAGTAGTAGTGTTACCACAACGAAAATATTCAGCTATGGCTCTTCTTTCTGGGTAAGGCTAGGAACTTTTTGAACGATTTGTATGTGTGTATGTATATGTAGATATATATAATGGGATTAAAAGTTGCTTGCTTGATGATTGATTTTGTGAAACTTTGAGTTACTATTTTTTGATATTGTGGTTTGTGCTACACTTGTTTATTTTATTTTATAACTTGTGTATTATAGTTTTACTGGTTTTACTGCCATTTTAGATTATATTTTATGGAGGGTTTATTCATTTTGATTATATAAGAGACAAATGTTTGGTTGTATTTTACGGTATATCAACTCTTTTAGGTTGATTAATACCAAATCCTGTTTATACGTTTATATTGAATATATATGGTTGGTTAATGTAGAATCTTTTGGTAACAATTTTTATATGTTCCAGCATTCATTTGTTTGCTCACAGTTAAATGGTTTTAACTTTTTGTTGACCCTAATTTTTTTATTTGCACACAGTTAAATAGTTTCTATCTAACACTAATAATTGTACTTGCCACAGTTAAATAGTTTCTTGTATTGTAATAATTAAACAGTTCTATTTGATCCATAGTTAGGACCCTTACTGGTACTACCACTCTTAGAGTGAACCTGGGAGTAATTGCAGTAAATAAGTACTCCACATTCCCCAAAGCTCTAAGACTGGGGTCTCACCATCAAATGCAGCTTAGTGTCATATCCAGAACACTTGTTGGTGGGATCTTACCCCCCTGCAGATTTTACAGCTCCTGGCAACTGGGCTGATTAGAGACAGAGGCAATAGAGAGAATGAATGGTGACAAAAGAAAGATGTAGAGTGAATGTTTGCTGACTGGATAACAAAAGACAATGAATGTAAGATTGAAAGACTATTCTATACTTACTTGTGACACTATATACAGGCTTAGCTGTATGTGGATGTAGGTTGGCCATGGGTATGTGTATGTGTGTGTCTATAGAGGGGTCCAGAAGTAGGAATGTTTGCCTCTCTATATAAACAGAAGGTCAAGCAAGGCACAATCAGAAGAACAGGGTCAGTTGGTCACTAGAAGAGAGAGACATAGAGGTCAACTAGAGGAGAGTGAAAAAGGAGAGAATCTGCCACTGAAAGTGTGGGGAGAGCCTGATGCAGAGAAGAGACAATCAGGGAAGGGTTTCGAACAGGTCAGGCTGTTGGAAGGGAGATGCCAGTCAGAGAAAACAGAAGAAGCTAGCCAGCTATAAGACTGAGATGTGATGAGAAAACGACAAAAAAGATGTCGGTGGGGGGAGGAACCAGAGATAGACATATTGATAGGCTGAGAAGTTTTTAAAAAAGGATTTAAAGGATTTTGTTGTGAAGAGGTCACACTTCTCTCCAAAAACATTTATTTAGCCTTTTACGTTTTTGCCTTGTTTCTTTCTTTGTGAATTCACAAAGACATGCATTTCAACTCAGATTGTTGAGAAAGCCAACACAAAACAGGGGTTAGACAATCGTATGCCTGGAGGTGCATGCCCTGGATGTTATGTATTGCCACAGGCTGGGGCTGTTGAATACAGCATCTCTGCATAGCAGTAAGACCTCCTCAGTAAGTGTCCTGGATATGACATTAAACCATCTGATGGTGAGGCTCCAGTAATGTTGGAGCTTTGGGGTATGCAAAGTACCCCTTCATTGCCATCACTCCCAGGTTCACTCTGGCCCGGAGTGGTAGCACCTGATAAATCTATGGGTCAAATAGAACTGTTTGACATTCAAACTTTGTGTAAACAAATGAAAATGGAATTGTTTGAAATAGAACTGTTTGATCATTTAACTGTGTGTATTAAATTGGAATACTTGATACCATATAACTGTGTAATAATTATTTGTATTAGAAATAATTATTTTGAGCTATAATTGCATACAAAGGATTATTATTAGTTACTTAAAGCTATATAATTTTCTAGCAAAAAAAATGACTTTGGCATTAAAATCATAAGGGTTGATATGACGTAAAACCAACCAACCAATTTCTTAGTAAATCTTAATATATATCCTGCTAGGATTTAAGCTTTCCATTTCTTGATAGAATGCTCATTACACATATTTTTTTTAGAAGAAACTGTACTTTTTTATTTAGTTACTTTTGAAAGTTGCTCTTTATTGAAATTGGCCCTGTCGGCTGGAGCTACAGAATACACCGACTGCATCTCTGCAGAGGGGTAAGATTTCTCCAATGTGTGTTCTCCATATGACACTAAACAATCTGATAGTGAGAGTCCAGGAATGCTGGAGTTTTGGGGAATGTGGAGTACTCCTTTATTGCCATTGTTCCAAGGTTCACTTTGGCCCAGAGTAGTACGAGGTGCATACGATAAGTTTCCGGACTTTTTTGTGTGGGCACTTTTATTGATAGTACACACATGAAACTCTAGTCTCCTTTGAAGTAATCTCCTCTGGCTGCAATGCACTTGTACCGTTCCAACAACTTCTGGAAGGCCCCATAGAAGTCCTCTTGTGTAAGCGTGTGAATGACCTTCTTCACAGCCTCTTTCATCTCCTCAATTGTCTCATAATGACAGCCTCTGAGCTTAGGGAATAAGCAAAAGTCACAGGGAGCAAGATCTGGACTATAGGGAAGGTGGGGAACTGTCTTGATGCCCATCTTGGTCAAATAGTCTGTGACAAGGATTGAGTTGTAGACTGGTGCATTCTCCTGGTAGAAATGCCACTGATCCGATTTGAAGAGTGCTGACCTCTTCCAACAGAATCTCTTCCTGAACTCCCTTAAAACATACTTACCTTAACCATTTGGCCAATCAACTCTGGTGTACTGACTTCCTTACTCCTCCCACACCTCTCATCATCCCTCACAGACTTCCTGCCTTCCTTGAATCTCTTATGCCACTCAAAAACTGATGCTCGGTTCATGCAAGATGCTCCAAAAGCAGTTTGAAGCATTCCATACATTTTTCTGGCATTTTTTCCAAGTTTAAAACTGCATATCGTTCTTCTAAAGTGTCCTCACATCCAGATTGCATTTTTGAAATTCAACAGCTGTGACAATCAGGCTTTAGTAGGGTGTATTCCAATTGCTGCTGTAGGTGTTCATTTAAACCTGAAATCATAAAAATTAGCCCATCATCTCATAAGATGTATAGCAATAAGATACTGAATTTTCAAGAGTCTACGACAATTTTAAATGCCTATACGAGAAAGGTCTGGAAACTTATCGTATGCACCTCATTGCACCTGATAGGGCCCTATCTATGGGTCAAATAGATCAGTTTGACATTTGAAATGTACACTTATGCTAAATTGAATTGTTTGAAATAGAACTGTTTATAAAAATGGATTTGGCCTTAAAGAATCTACAATGGTTGATGTACCATAAAACCAAACCAACCAACCAACCAAACAATTAAATGAAATCGTGTTTAAATGGAAAAAAATGAACAAATGATAAGAGGATAGGCTGAAAAGTCCATAGGCTGACATCATATCTGTTGTTGATGACTTTTTTGACCAATGGGTTCCAAACACTGCAACTCTGATGGAAGTCGTACATGGAACTCAAAGGAGACTATGTTGAAAATAAACCTCATTTGGTCACATATCATGCGTATGAACTTTTCAGCCAATCCTCATATTTAGATCTTAAGTAACAAAAAATAAAAATAGGATTTTGCATAGCATTATTAAATATGAAAAGCAAGCAGCAGACTAATCTTTTTTTATTCCTTACTTCATTCTAATTGAATAGTGTTAAATGTAGATCAGGTAAGCCAAACATATTCTGGTAGTCTTGGAAATGTTATTTAAACTTTGGTAATATTGAGAAATCTTTTTTATCATTAAGGTTTTTCAGACTATTGTCTTCATCTTTGTTATTCCACAACGTTTCGGCTGATATGTCCTCCGGCCTTCTTCAGGTAAAAAAAAAATCATACATAATAGTTGTAATTTTAGCTAAAGTACTTAACACTTGTACCCGGTTATGGCAAACGGAATCAGAACAGGCGACTCCCGTGGTTTCAATAAAGGACGTAGTTCGAAGTTCCGTGAAGGTTCCCGAGTTCGACAAACACCTGAAGAAGGCCGGAGGACATATCGGCCAAAACGTTGTGGAAATAACAATAAAGATGACAATAGTCCGAAAAACCTTAATGATAAAAATCAACAAGCTTCGTCTTGAGAAATCTTGTTAGTAAATGAATTTGAGTGTTGAAGTATTGTATTGTATAAATTATCAGCATTATACCGAATTGTCTACAGTTCCATCTATACCTGTTATATCATCTTCTATAATGAGCTATCCTCCCTTGTCCCCAAGCACAATGTTCTGATCATCAGTGAAAACATGAATGCTCAAATGGGCAAAAGTGGAAATAAGTTCTGCTGATACAACTCACATTTGAGAACTGCCTAGTATACCTAAATACTCACTTCCAAAAAAGAGAAGGCAAGCTATGGGCTCACACTTACCCAAATAGCTCTAAAGCTAGATTATATATTTATAAACAAGAAGTGGATAAACAGTGCTTTAAACTGTGAGGCGTACTCCTCTTTTGAATGAGTATCATCTGATTGGAGATTTGTCTCGGCATAGATTCATCTGAGTCTACGCAGAAATGAATAAATAATTGAAGCTTCATGATATGACTGGTCCTCACTTGTAAATAGTGATACAAGCAATCAATATATGGTAACTGTAAGAAAAAAGTTTGATACTCTTCAGGAGACATTGGAAAGACTGTAGTAGTAATGCCACGAACAATCTTACCTCGAAGAAACAGAATGTGTGCTTTCTCTGCTACCGGCACGCAGAAACCAGAAGAAGAAAAGGACGCAAGAGGTGTGACTTATTTTATGGAGGAGAATGTGATAAGCCCACGTGAAGTGGTGAGATTTAATGAGCATATAAGAAACTAAGTTTGAGGTGGAAAAAGGAGAGCAGTATTTTGCTTATGTCTTATTGGTGAATATCCATCAGTTTATTTTGCGTGTTAAATAATTTGATTACCCACCAATAGGTTGATTCCACTTCGACTAGACTTCTAAAACCACAAACAAAGACATATTTCAAATGATGAATATGAAAACTTTGTTACTGCTCATTTAGAAGCAACAGTCGAGTGCATATATGAGGCTATATTAAGAAGTGGCATTTGTCTCTGCCTCTCACTAGACAGGACTTGACACAAGGTCAATGTCCTGAAGGTTGGCTTAGTGGGGATTAGGAGAGGGGAAGGTTGGACTCAAGCCGAGGCTCGAACCCTGTTGGTCATCAGCTCACTTAGGCTCATTAGGCTCACATTACGCTATTTGGACATGGACCCAAACATGGGTCCAGGCACGGATGCCTGATTATTGCTTAAACTAGACTGAGAGGTCCAGTGCTATACTTGTTGGTCAATGACTGCCCACTCGAAGGTGGCCAAACCAAAAGGCCCGGAGGCTGTATTAAGGAGCTTAATCTGAAATGTTCAGTGTGAAATGATTAATGGAGATATCTTGCGTTTAGTGCTTCGACAAAGGAGGAGATTATGTTGAAAAATACAAGCACTTTCATAATTAGGCTATGGATTCATTAATGTACCTATACCAACTGTTGCTTATTTTTGTTTATTTTCTTTTTGAATGGTACTCATCATATTTACACAATACTGTAATTTTAGATTTTAATTTCCTGTTTAGTTGTTATGCAGACTGAAATTTTACTAAATGGCCATAATTTTTCCTTGACTTATTTCTTGGTTTTGTCTGGTTATTTATAATTATTCTCCCGCTGCATTGATTAAAAGTCTTGTTTTTGTTTAAGGCAAGCCATTCATAATAGAAGAAACAGCTTGGCTTCCATTAATTTCCTGTAAAGCTGTCACTGATAACTGTGCATATTCTAACTTTTTATACTTATATTATTATTGCTTTCTTGTTATCTAGTTTTGTATTTACTAACCTTTGCTTAGTGTCGCACATAGGCACCAATTTGTTTAAGGTATCGCCCACTTAAGTATTGAATAGGCTGTTTAAGTTTGATCTGGTAGGAACTGGTGCTTCAAGTGTGACTTGACCATAAGTCTTGAAATTTTGTTTGTTGCCTTTCATTTCTGAAAAGAATCTGGTAAATTTATTTAGAATGATAGAGATAAACAATATGCTTATACATTTTATCATCTTTATTTATCTTTTTTTAGTTGAAGCATTGTTAATTATTATTATGGATTTTGAATTGTATAATGATGACCTTAGTGAATTACAAAAGAAAAGCAATTGAAGATTAAAAGATGTTAGAAAACACTATTCAAAATTAATAATGATTGATAATAAAAACAATTAGAAAAGATGCTGTTATGGTACCAATAGATAAGAATATGATATCACTATATAGTTGCTAATTTTGATTGATATATTATCATTTTTATTTGGCTCTGTAACTGGGGGTTAGAATATGATGACTGCATTCTTTGCAGATGGATAAGATACACCCAAAAGAGATGTCCTACTGAAAGATATTTAAATCTGAAGTAACAAAAAATGAATAGGATTTTGCACAGCACTATTAGGTATGAAAGCCAAGCAGCAGACTATTGTTTTTTTCTTTTTATCTCATTTTAATTGAGTATAGAGTTAGATCAGGTAAGCGAAGCATATTCAACAAAAACACCTGTTTAGGTTCCAATCTTTGAATCAGATAGATATATTTAAACATTCAGTATAAGATAGGAATACTTGGTATTATATAATTGTGTATAAATAAATGATGAGAATTAAATAGGAATGGTTACTTGAAACCATATAATTGTGTATAAATTGATTATCATTTGTTGAAACTATATAATTGCTTGCAAAAAAAAAACTTTCTGCTTTAAATAACCCAACAAGAGTTGACATGCTATAAAACCAACCCAAACTTTACTGCAAAACATTATTAAAGTAGTTCATTTGTGTATATTTAAATAATGTTTTAGCATACTTAACAATGCGTCACCTGTAAATGTATTACTCCATGTATAAAACATGAGAATAAAGAGATGAAAATATAAAATGAAACACTATTTTTTATTCTTTTAAAATTATATCATGTAACAAGACAAAAGATATATGTATGTATAAATTATTATGTACCAAGAAATACTATATAGCTCAGCTCTGTAAGCAAAACCTACATTTCATATTCACTTTAATTAATGTTAGTTTAGGAAGTTTAAGCACAAAGTTTATATATCACAGTAATTAAGTCAATGCAGGAAATATAACAAATAGATTTTATTATTCCTATGGTTGGTTGGTTTTGTTTTATGACATATCAACCTTTGTAGGTTATTTAATGCCAAATCCTGTTTATTCATTAAATATAAATGATTTGTAAACTAATAGTTTGAAGAAAACTATTTTTACACAAGCCAGAACTTGTTTGTAAACAGTTAAATAATTTCAAGTATTACTATTTTACACTAATAATTTTGTTAAATAGTTTCAACATCAGATGCAGTTAATATCATATCTAGGACACTTGTTGGGGGAGTCTTATCCCTCTGCAGAAATGTACTCACTGTATTCTACAGCCCTGGTTGATTGCGCTGGATGATTCCAATGAGAATAAGTGTATCCAGTAAATATAATACAGTGCAAACTTCATCCCATTTATCAAGATAGTTAATGTGATCTAATGATGTGTACATGTGATAATGTATCTGAGTTATCTTGTATATAGGTTCAAGGCAAGAAATAATAAGATATTATCTACCTAAATTTCTGAGATGAAGAGTCATTATTGTTTATATCATTTACATGTCTCATGCTTTTGTCCTCATATTTGTTCTTACATATAATAGTTAAAATGTCTGGTTATATCTGAATAATGAGAAGATAAGTTTAAAACTTGTAAATTCATTTTGAGAAATATTGCCCTCTCCTATCTTCTGTTTTGGTGTCAGAAATGTTAAGTGAATTTGAAAAAAATTATTTTAGCTTTTTCTATAAATCACATCAACAGTAGTTTATATTCTTTTGTTTTGTAAATTCTCACAAATGGGGAAAAATTAAAAGCAATTTACTTGTAGAAGTAGATAAGAAACATGCTGAGATGAAAATGAAAACTTTCCACAATTTCAATATCTCTTTATTGAATATATTGCTCATCTGTACTTTTGTCTTTATTTAGAACTTCAGTCTTGATACTTTTTGTTGCATTCTTAAAAGGATTCAATAAGACAAGGTGGTTCTTGAGTGGAAAGGAACAATGTTTGTAATATAAAGGAAGAGTTTTATTGCAAAAGAGATACAATAAGACAGACAAGGAATAGTGAGGCATGCTACTAATCTCCAAAGCAAGGACAGGTATAATGCCGTGCTTACTGTATATGTAGTCACTCCACATGACAGAGAGGGAGTGTGAGATATTCCATTATAACACCCTCCTTGAGCTAATTTTCCCATGAAAAGTTTGCTCAATACCTTCTCTTTTTGGGGTCAAGACATTGTTTTTTGATTTTTTTTTCTTCCTGATACTTTCCTGTCGGACCACATTTTTTGCTGGTGGGATTTGTGGTATCAGTAGTTTTTGGGGAGCTGATACTTTCAGCACTAGTGGAGTTGGAGATACTTCCATCAGTTCTGGTGGAGATATGGGAACTGGTATTTCAAATGCGTCATTGGCAATTCTTCTCTCTATTTTTGTGTGACATCTTTAATATATCTTGTCCTTAACTGATTTAAGTGTCTCTTATATTTGAATCTTCTCCCTTTGAGGAAGTCTTTTAGTGATAATTTCGTCTTCCCAAAAGCTTTTACTATTTCTGTAATTTCTGAAGAAAACTTTGTCTCCTTGTTTGTAAAATTTTGTTGCAAAGTTTTCTTTTAGAACTTTTTTCGTTAGACTAGGCAACAGCCTGTTAAAAACTGACCAAATTTTTCTTGTGAGCATCAGTTTGGCTGGTGAAAGGCCTGATTCTGTGTTCGGATTTGGTGTAAATCTGTAAACTGCTGAAAACTTTCATATACTCCCCAGTGTCCATGCATTGTTTCTTTCTTAGCAGTTTTATGAAAGTGTCTACGAATCTCTATGCTTGCCCATTTAGTATTGTAAACAGAAGTAATATGGTCTATGGACAAAGATGTACAGAAATCTTTAAATTCTTTCCCAGTAAATTGCATCTCATTGTCTCTAACCAATAGTTTTGGCATACTGAAATGACTGAAAAGCTCATTTAATACATTGACAGTATTTGTGGATGTTGGATGTCTACATTTAGATATTTCTGGTCACTAGGAGAAACTGTCCACTATTATAACGTAATAATGACCATTTAGAGGTCCAGTGTCATCGATGTGTAACTTTGTCCAGGGAACATTAGTTTTAGGTCATGGCTGAATTTTTATTGGTGGTGCTTTTGCAGTGAGTTGACAACTTCTACACTCTTTTACCATTTTTTTCAATATCCTGGTTCATCCTTAGCCAGTACGTATAGCTACACATTTTTGACCTATATGAAATTCTCTCAGGATTTTCTTTTGCAGTGTATAACTCTATCTGCATATAGTAGTACTTGCTCGCAGATTGGTTAAGGTGATACACTTGATCCTTTTTTCTGTCTTTCAATTGGCTATACCTGTTTCTTCATTTTTTTAATGAATTCGTCTTTCTCAGTTGCTTTTTTTTATATCTTCTAGAGTCGCAGGTAACTCCTGAATTGTATTGTATAACAATATGGATAATTCCTTTTCATCCTTTAAGGCAGCTCTCAGTGTTTCTTCTAATACCTCTGAAAATTTTGGGATCAGTCATAACAAACCATCAGCATGTCTTAGTTTTTTCAATGAATTCCATCTTAAAGTTGTAGTTCAACAAGATTATTCTCCTGCACTGTAATCTGTTGGTGTTGTGTGTAGATATGCCCTTTTTTGAACCAAAAATTGTTAACAACGGTCTATGATCCATCTGTAATGTCAATTTCCTCCCATGTTTGAACCTGCAAAATTTCTTAATCGCATAGATTATATCCAGGATTTCTTTCTCTATCTGGCTATAATTTCTTTCTGCAGGAAGTAGAGTTCTGGATGCATGGGCTATAGGCTTTGTAGTCCTGTCTTTAAACTTGTGAAGAATTACTGCTCCAATCCCTTTTTTAGGGTCAAAGTGAGCTAACGACAAATCTGCTAACAGATAGTTTTTTATTTTCTGGAAAGTGGCTTTGCATTCTTTCAACTAAATCCATTTTCTACCTTTTTCAATTAGTCATTCAATGGAGCTTGAAGATCATACATTTTGGGAATGTAAGTACTATAATAGTTGGCTAAGCCTAAAAACGCCTGAAGATTAGTGATGTTTGGTGACGCCATTTTTTTAATAGCATTGACCCTTTCTGGGTCCAGTCTTCTACTGTTCTCATCAATTATTGGTCCTAAATATTTTATCTGCTTCATGAAGAACTTACATTTCTTTGAACCTGGATTGAAGCCATATTCGTCCATCTTTTAAAATACTGCCTTGATATGTTTTCTGTGCTGTTTGTTGTTTTCACTCCTTAACAGGATGTCATCTAGATATGCTGTGGAAAATTCTAGTCCAGCTAACATAGTGTCCATTACTTGTTGGAATAATCTTTAGTCCAAAAGGAAGACGATTTAGTTTGAAAAGCCCTTTATGCGTGTTAATTGCTAATAACTTCGGGCACTCTTCATCTACTTTCACTTGTAAATATGCTTCAGACAAATCTATCTTAGAAAACACCTTGCCACCATTTAGTTTAGAGAAAATATCTTCCCGTGAGGGTAACAGGTATGTGTGGTCTTTAAGACAGTCATTCAATCTGGTTGAGAAATCTGCACATACTCAGATCTTTTTGTTTGTTTTCTTTACATATCTGAGTAGTCAGTTTTTGCTTTGAATACTGGTCTTATGTTGTCTTTAAGTTTAAACCTGACCTTGGTTTTCATACATTGTCCAAGACCTTCAGAAAACATGCATAGAAATTCATTTTTCAAGTCTGAAATAGATTTTTCTGTTTTTTCAGATTTTTCCTTTACTGCCATGTCCACTTTTTTGCAAAATCAATTTACGGGCAATTCCATTTAATCAAAAAGCATGATCCAATCTGTACCAAATAAGTTCAACATTCCTGGAAGAACGTAAACTTTTGATTTGAAAGTTCTCTCGATAAATGATACGTTACAACTAAATTCACCCTTGAAATTTAGCTTTACACCAGATACACCTTATTTTTTTGGTACCCCTCAATGGTGGACAGCCTATTTTCTTCCATATTTATTCATTCACAATAGAAATGTCATTTTCACTATCGAATAATAACTTCACTGTATGTCCATTTATTTTTGTATTGACATATTTTCCTTTTTCATCATTTTCAATTTTGCTCTTGGATAAAACAACATTTACTTTTGTTTAAAATTTTTGCTTCTTTCTTTTCTGTTTGTACTGACAGTAGGAGCTTTTGTGACTGACATAGCCACACTCAAAGCAAACCATATTCTTAATGTTGTAATGGTTATCGTCGTAGGAAATGGACACGGCGACACTTGTTCAAATCCTGGATGAGACTGATTGCATTTCACATAGCACTAATACCCTTGGGAAAGGTATGAATCCAATTATTCTCCCTCCAGCTATGGGTAAATAGTAGGGGAGACTGATTCTTCAGCCTTGGTGAGGCAACTAGTCTCGAAGGAAAACTCTGAATTCAGACCTGTTAAACTCTGCTTAAAAATTGACCTTATGTCATATCTTGTCCAAGTGGAGGGGTTGGTAAATATGATATTCTTAAAAAAAACAGTTCTTTTTTAAATGATACCCCCACAGGTACCACACTGAAATGTTTTCTCCTTATTTTTTGTAAATTTTGGTTTTATTTTTTGGATGCAAAGAATGTTCTTTTTTTTATCCGTATATTGTCTCTCTTTACATTTATCAGTCTTTGACATTCTTCAATCATTTTCTATAGTGTAATTTCAGAGTCCTGCTCTATCATAGTTAGAATTCAAGACCTGATGTCTTTATCTTTTACTGCTGTAAGTCCCTGAATGAAGATTAAACATCTAAACATGTCAGTTGTAAGGTTACCTAATTTAAACAATTTACTTTGTGAATTTACATTGCCTGTACAAGCCACAAAGTCTTCATTTTATAATGTTTAAACATTTATATTGAATATGGAACAAACTCTTATTGAAAATTCTTCACAAAACCTTTATTGTCTCCTTGAATGAGATTTTCTCTGGTTTTTTTAGGCAAAATTAGGTTTGTATATTTAGTATTCTCCTCTGTGCCTAATTTTTGTAGTAACTGAGTGATTTTTTTCTTTGTCCAACCATTGTTCACATATTTTCATAAAAATCGTCTCTTATCTGCGAAAATAGGCGGGGAAGGTTATTCCATTGCCCGGGTCATATTTGAATTCTGTTAACAAATTCGAAATTCCTTCAGAATAAAAAAATCTGGATCCACATTCTTCTATAGTCTTAAGTAATACACTTTCAAAAAATAATTTGCTATTTTTCGTTTGTTGTTCCTGTAAATGTATCAACTTATCTTGAAAAATCTTGTTATTTTTCAAATTTTTCTTGTAGCAATTGTTGTTGTTGTAACTGCATGCTAGTGTGTAACACTTTGGTCAATTTAACAATTTCCATTTTTTTTAGAAAAAAAACAACGTATCCACCAGAAAAAAATTTAACCATGAAAAAGATACTTCATTATCTGACTTAATGAAAAAAAAAAAAGGAAAAAAGAAAACTTAACTTTTCTTTAAAAATTAAAAAAACACATTTTTTATTTTATTTTAGCTGAAAACAATAGAATAGAATAAAAAAAACTTGTTCTCAAACAATGTTCATGCGAGAATACTTTTTATTTTTATAAAGTCACAATTTTTTGTAATGTTGTGACTCAAGTTCAAATCCTGTGTTGAGTCAAGCAACACAATTTTTACTTTCCTTTGAGTTAACAGAAAATAGGGAAGTACGATTCTTATCGACATTATTCCTTTTCTAGAAAAAAATGCTTCTCACTGTTACAAAAATAGTTCTTCATGTGTCACGGTTGTAAGTGTTACCTACTAAGACTGAAATCTTTTTCATTGTGTGTTTTCCTTGAGTATCTTTAACATGAGTCTTGTTCAATCCGTGATTACTACTGTTGTACATCTTACAAACAAGTGTTGAAGTCTTTCTTGCTTGAATTGAATCATTTGTTGCCACTGTTGTGTTCTTAAAAAGGATACAATCAGATAAGGCGGTATTTATGTGGAAAGGAACAGTCAACATATTCGTAGTATAAAGAAAGGGTTTTATTGCAACAGAGATACAAGACAGACAAGGACAAGAAATAGTTAGGCACGTTACTAATTCCTGAAGCAACGACTGGTATAATGCTGTTCACACTGTATATATAGTCACTTCACATGACTGAGAGGGGGTGTGGGATATTCCATTAGAAAACTTGTATTATAAGATTATATAACAACCCGCATAATCAAGTGTCGATGACAATGAATATTAAATTTATCTAAAAATGAATACTGATGAGATTGATTCATTTTTCAGCATTGGGATGTCTTCCAACAAGTGTCAGAAGTATTCATCTTGGTTCCTGCTTTATTGGGGTTGAAAGGAAATTTGGAAATGACTCTTGCATCTCGGCTTTCAACGCAGGTTAGTTGATTTTTGATTTGTCTTTTTTTCTGATGATGTTCAAAATTGTATTTTAGTTTGGTTTCCTATAATCACTGAAGAATCCTGTGTTAGATATTTCAAAGGTATGAAGAATTTGGTTCATCGCATTTAGCTAACAAACTCTGGTGTCTTTGGAGCCTGATTTCTTCTTTGATATGGTATTGAATAAATATATGAATAAAATGTCTGACAGAATGGATGAGAAATGAAATGTCAAAATCAATTTGATGGGTTAGGGTTTATGTATTTTATTATGACTTTTTGCTTTGTTACATTTTTCATCTGATTATTATTTTGAAAAAAGAAATTTTAATTTCAAGAAAAAATATATCGGAAAATGTTACAGTGGCCTATGGGGTTGTCATGGCAACATGATTAGGAATGCAATTGTTATGAAACTTTAAAAAGTAGGAAACAAAAACATTCAAAATTGTCCTTATGATTGTTAATCAAGCTATGAATTGATTAAAGGATTTGAAATCATTACTGTTGTATGTGAAATTGTTGGACATAAATAAATAGATTAAAAAAATTTTCAATTGAATTAAAAAAGAAAATTATCAAAATATGCAGAAACTCCCAGAGGCTTCTGACAGGAAAAAGGGACGCTGCATGCGTAAAGAAAAAGGGACTTCCCAACAAAAGGAGGAAGCTCATTCTCTTTAAGCAGTGACCAGCGGAGTGACAACACCTTGCTAACTATTGGGGGACACCATGCCTTCTTCTTTGGATGACGCGTTAGCTAACCCTTCCACTAGTAGCAGCCGTCTCAGTTAACAGTGTGCCAAAATATAAAAAGCTACGAAATGGACCTATCAAACTATGAACTAAAACACTGGAATTGGATAAACTCCCAAAAGTGACTAGCACGTTGTTAAAGCTTCAAAACACCAAACTAGAATACAAATATACCAAGAAAAGATTAACGTATTTATAAACACCTTGACTGGGGAATTCAACTATTTCAGTTGTATTCAGGGAAGATTTCCATACCCATTGAATGGTTGTTGAACCCAGGAAATAAAGGAAAAAATAATTAAAAAAATGTCTTCATCTCCTATCTGGTGCTATCTTCTGTATAATTCTTTTTGGGCCTTCTTGTTCAAGGAGTTACATCAACAAGACAACATGGGGTAAAAATAGAATAACCTCAAAATGGAGTCAGATAAAAGCAGTAACACAGCTTGCCCTGACCTTAGCCTGACCCCATAAAGTAAAATACCATTACTAATAAATTATTATTAAATAGTATATTAAAATTAACAATTGTTGGGGATACGTTTGTTATTCTAACCATTTATACCTATGTCAAATTAACTTGAAATTTTGTTTATCTGGTTCATTGATACAAGGAAATTTCAGTGGATTCTATAAGTTTTTGATATTTTTTATTTTCCTTGTAAAATAAAGTGCAAGTCTCTTTTTAAATTTAATTGTGGTCTGCTTAAAAAATAATGAATTACAAGATCATTTAAGCTTTTAGATGTTTTTATATTTTTAAATGATTTAATATAGAATAATTGTACTTTTATTCTAATTCAGGCTCTTGTTTTATTTTCTTTTTATCATATACATGCAAGACTTCACAGCAGAAGGTTTTAAAAAATAAAATGAATTGGCTGAATTTTACATTGATGAATGTATAGTTTTTTTCTCTCTCATATATATATATATATATATATATATTGTCACGTGGTCTACCACTGAGAGGAGAGAAATAAGAAATTTCCCCTACCCCTCCGTGTTTGAATTAACAGGCCGCCAAAGACTGACCGTTAAAAGAGGAATAAGGAATGTAGGTCAATTCCTCGTGGCTGAAGTAACAAATCCGGGTCAGAATGAAAGCCAACAGATGTTTGCATTCTGTGACCAGATGGATAAAGAAGGGGATATACTGGATAGAGATAGTAGTCCGAATGAATCGTCTAACAGGGTGAAGGAAGAAGAAAGAGGCTGAATGATTGGCCAGAACCCTAAAAACAGAAGTAGCACCCTTTTTGTCAGCGGAAATAGGAAAAAAAGAATTTAGTTTTGAGGACAGAGGTCGCCATGAGAGGACGCATAATCTGATGCCAAACTCTGGGCGAAGAAGCAGAGCCGGGGTTTCAGGACAGCAGTTGGCGTGCTAAGATATATTGAAACTGTCACCGAAATTCCGGGGAAAAGCGGAAAGAATCTTGGACAAGAAGATGACAGATGCCTTCAAGCCAAGTTATATAAAATCCCACTAGCCCGTAAAAGAGAAAATACTCTCAGAAGGAACTCGTTGTTGTCTGCCTATCAAGTTGTCTTTTGCATTTTCCTTTTCAGCTTCATTCACCTCAATTTGTTCTCGCTAAATGTCCTATTCGCCTTTGAAAATATTACACGGGAAATTGGAATTGTCAACTATGATAAATGATAATATTATATCTAAACCTAGAGGCCCATATCTTCCATTATGCTTGGGGTAGGAAGATGAAGTGGTCTGGTCGGTGTGTGTACGTGAAAAATGGAAACCCCTTGCCAGTGGCAGTCAGTCTAGCCCCAAATTAACCCCCACATTATCTGCCAGTTCCCATATGTCCGAGAATGGTCTTTTAACTAGGACTTATTCTGCGAGAGATCAAGTGCCAGACTTCCCCGACTTCACACGTGTGAAAAATAAACTCCCGTTCTGGGATAAGAATATTTTTATGCTGCGTCACAATATATATATATATATATATATATATAAAGAGCAATACTGTCAGTATGAGAATAGATATAAAGTAGACCCTATTATAAAGTAGGAATTTGTAAAGAGAGCAGAAGTATAAAGCAAGAGATAACTTTTACTTTTTTTTGTATGGAGGAGAAGTTGGCCATTGCAACATATCCCAATTCCAAAGAATTGTAAGACAAAGATTTTGCCCTGTCAGCTGGGACTGTAGAATACACTGACTGTTTCTCTGCAGAGGGGTAAGACCACACCAACGAGTGTCCTATATATGACACTGAACAATCTGATGGCGAGGTACCAGTAATGCTGGAGCTTTGGGGAATGCGGAGTACCTCTTCATCGCCATCACTCCCAGATCCACTCTGGCCTGTAGTGGTAGCATCTGATAAGGTTCCTATCTATGGGTCAAATAGAACTAAATAGTAGTTTCTTGAGTTTGCTGTTTTTTGGATTTAAACTACAAATTTATGCTAAACTAAATAGAACTTTTTTAATATTTAAACTGCATACTTATGCTAAACTGAATTGCTCGAAATAGAACTGTTTTGATATCTAAACTGTGTACTTATGCTAAACTGAATTATCTGGAATAAAACTGTTTTGACATTAACTCTGTGTATTGCCCAGTTAGCTGGGGCTGTAGAATACACTGACAGCTTCTCTGTAGAGGGGTAAGTCCTCCTCAACGAGTATCCTGGATATGACACTAAACAATCTGATGGGGAGATTCCAATGATGCTGGAGCTTTAGGAAATGTGGAGCACCCCTTCATTGTCTTTACTCCCAGGTCTGTTCTGGCCCGAAATGGTAGCACCTGATAGGGTCCTATCTATGGGTTAAACTGTATACTTATGCTAAACAAAATTGTTTGAATAAACTGAATTGCTTAAAATAGAAATATTTTTGACAATTAAACTGTGTACTTACGCTAAACTGAATTGTTTGAAATGGAACTGTTTTTGACATTGAAACTGTTCTAAAATGGAATTGTTTAATATAGAACTACTTGACATTTAACTGTGTGTCAACAAAATCTATACTTATACTTAACTAAATTGTTTGAATTAGAACTGTTTGACTAAGATGAATAGCTTGAAATAGAAATGTTTTTAACAATTAAACTGTGTACTCATGCTAAACTGAATTGTTTGAAATAGAACTGATTATTTGTATAAAAATGGATTTGGCAGATATCAAGCGCTCTTCTTACTTTTTATTCTGTACATCTTTTAAAGAGAGAGAAAAAATGAATAAAAGACCAGATATGAAAATTTTAGAGAAAAGTACCAGCAGATCTTGAAAAAAAACTATATAAAAGCTGATTGGATTATTGCAAAGCTTAAAGTAGATTACAGAGTAATTCATATTGCTGAAAAAAAACAAAGACATATAATTCTCAAAAATCATAAAGAAGACTTTTTTTAGTAAACCAACATGTAGATTGTTGAATTTTACAGAGAACAACATTGGGAAAATTGATAAAAATATATTATGCAAAATATATGTTAAACTGAGAAATGCTAATCAATTGTATTGGTTGTATTTGAAAATTGCTATCAGACTTTAAAAATTTATTTTAGTTATTTTTTGCTTTGACTTTTTATAACACATTTTAGAGAAACATTCCTCAAAGATAAGAACCAGTTGAACATTGAATCACCTTTATTAAGATGGATACAGAGCCTCTGGAGGTGTCTCCATCCTAGTTAGGAAAGACACTGACCTCCAAGCAATCGTTGTCAAAGCAACACTACATAAATCAATACACATCTGCTCAATCTACATTCCTCCACATGAACCCATCAGTGACATCAAAATGAATGAATTATTCCTGCAAATACCAAAACCCTACCTACTGCTGGGTGACTTAAACAGCCATAGCAATGTATGGTGGTGCTAAAAAAAACGAGAAAAAAGGTAAAGACCTCGAGAAAGTTGTACAAAATAATAACCTCTGAATACTTAATAATAAATCTCATACCTACCTCAACTCATTCACAGGTAAGAACCTGTGATCTATGTGGTAGCAACCACTTCCCCATCCTATTTGAAATCATACAACCTCTCCATGATGAAAGACTCCCTCACTGGAAACTAAACAAGGCAAATTGGGAAGTCTTTGAAACCCTCTGTGAACAAAAACTTCTCCAAGACCCTAAAACCATAGACCAAACAAAATATTTTACGGAAACATTAATATCTATAGCAAACAAATCTATAGCAAAAACCTCAACCTTGAATAAACATGTAAATACGTAAATTCAATAAGCAACCCACCACTACTAATCTCAACAACTTCAAATTCCTCAAGGCAAAAACATGAAAACCCATTAAGGAAGCCAAGAAGAAAAGTTGTCAAAACTATATCAACCTACTGGGCTCCTCTACCAAAATAACACAATTTGGAGGATGATTAGGAAAATCTCCGGAAAACCTCAGCCAACTACTCTCAAACACTTCACAAAAAAACAAACAGAAAAAACTACAAGAAAGGACATAGCAGAGGTACTAGCTGAGACATTTTCAGAAAATTCTTTTCTCAAAAACTCCAATCCACAATTCATTTCTTACAAAAGCAAATCCAAGAAACAAAGACTGAATTTTAAAACAAATAATTCAGAGAAATATAACCTACCATTTACACTAGCAGAGCTTAAAGAAGCTATCCAAGCATCACATAATACAGCATTCGGCCCAGATGAAATTCATTATGAATTTCTGAAACACTTAACAAAGAATTCTCTCAATTACCTTCTGAAAATATTCAATGATATCTGGATAAATGGAACATTTCCAGAATCATGGAAAATAGCTACACTCATTTCTATATCTAAGCCTGGGAAAGACAACTCAAACCCAGCAAACTACTGCCCAATAGCACTAACTAGTTGCCTGTGTAAAACAATGGAATGCATGGTAAACAAAAGACTGGTCTGGTATCTTGAATCCAATAAACTTATTAGAAACTCTCAATGTGGCTTCTGAAAATGGCGATCAACAACGGATCATGTGGTAGAATTGGAAACCTCCATAAGAGAGGCCAATATCCAGATACAACATCTGATAGCAGTCTTCTTTGATCTGGAGAAGGCTTATGAGACCACTTGGAAGTTTGGAATAACCTTGGACTGCGTGGAAGGTGGCCAGACTTTGTAAAGAGTTTTCACTAGAATTGGCAGTTCCGAGTCCAAATCGGATCAACATTTTCTAATCTCTACAAACTGGAAGAGGGAGTCCCTCAAGGGAGTATTCTGTCAGTGACACTGTTTAATGTAAAAATTAACAGTATTACAAGGTGTCTTACTCCTGGAATTGATGGTTATGTTGACGACTTCTGTATCACTTCCAGATCAAAATATATGAGAACTGCAGAGTGTCAACTGCAACAATGCATGAATAAAATAACACATTGGGCAAACACAAATGGATTCAAGATATCCAAAAGCAAAACAAGATGTGTGCATTATTGTCAATTGAGAAAAATGCACAATGACCCACTCATAAAACTAGAAGACACCTGTTGTTAACGAGTACAAGTTCCTCGGAGTTATTTTCAACAGGAAATTATCATTCATCTCTCATATAAAATATTTAAAAACTAAAACCATCTGTGCTCAACAACTCCTACTAGTAGTCACCCATACAAGATGGGTAGCTGACCCTCAAGTGCTCCTTAAGTTATTCAGAGCACTTGTCCGTTCCCAGTTAGATTATGGTACATTTATCTATGGATCTGCTAGGAAGTCCTACCTTAAAAAGCTTGATCCAATCCACCAGGAAGGCCTAAGACTGGTCTTAGGAGCCTTCAGAACTTCTCCAGTAGTCAGTTTATACACCGAAGCCCATGAAGCACCCCTACAACTTGGATGTGAAAAATTGGCTCTGCAGTATTACATAAAACTGAAATCCTACCCATCCAACCCAGCTTATGACTGCATCTTCAACTGTAAATGCAAACAACAGTATGAATAAAAAGAAAAAAACCATCAAACCATTTGGCCTCCGGATGGAGTTAATTCTCCAAGAATCCGCAATTTCTGTTACAAATGTACATAAAAGCATTCTACCACAAATACCACCTTGGATCATTAAAAATCCACAGGTAATCCTCCAATTAAACAAACTCCACAAGACAAAAACACATCCCAGCATTTACCTGGAAAAATTTCGCACTATCCTCTTACACCATCCTGACCATCGATATTTATTTACAGATGGCTCCAAGGATAACGATAAAACAGCATGTGCCACTGTCCTCAATAAAACCATTCACAAGAAAGCCCTTCCAATGAAAAGCTCCATCTTCACTGCAGAAGTATGTGCCATTGACCTTTATCATATTCTCTGATTGCTCTCTGTATTAATATCACTGAGAAATAAAAAGCTGGAGAACCCGTTAATTGTTAAACTGCTTAATAGACTAGACTCAATGTCTAGTCATAAAAAAATAATTTTGTGTTGGATTCCAAGCCACATCGGTGTGAGCGGAAATGAAAGAGCTGACTCAGCAGCTAAATCCGCTTTAGATCTAAGCCCTGAAGTTATCTCCATCTCTCATGGATGGACCTGGATTTTTAACACAAGAATTCATGGATAGTATCATGGCCTGGTGTTTCCAATTTGGTACTTTCTTGATTGTGGCTCTTTGTGAGTCCAAGTGTCTGCTTCAAGTCTTTGTAATTCGTTTTTCATGTTATGTTTATTTAGCCTTTCTAGGGGGAAAAATCATACACGCAGCAGCTTAAAGTGTGCACGAATATGTCTGACGTGTAAAATGAGATCAGGGAGAGTGAAATGGGCAATTGGGGAGATCAAACTCACAACCTCCCCACCATGAATCGTGTTTGACTTCAGGACTATGTACACGGTAACATGCATGTAAATTACCACATTGTGGCATTTTGGTACGGTTATTTAAGTCCTACTTGAATGCATCAGCGCAAAAGAGGCGTTTTGAGTCTTGGTGATGTACAACAAGAGATGAGCTTGGGTGTAGGACTGCTAAAGAAGATTGTTGCAGGTAAAAAGGAATTCATAGGAAGAAGCTATGAGAACTCATTTTCAGCATTGAAATTTGGCTGTCCACCTTCTATTAAGAAGATGACACAGCAACAGCACTTGAAATTGATTCCACGTGTTCAGTTATGAGACACTCTTTTCTTTCTGTTACTGATGAGGCATATTATCCACCCTTTCTTCTTTCAAGCTATTTCAGCAATATCACCATGGCGAAGGTACGCATAAGCAATGATATCATAAATCTATTTTCTGGTGAGGGTGATGTGGTAGTGTGGCTGAAGAAAATGAGACTTGTGGCAAAACTTCAGCTGGTGGATGATGTGGCGAGTCTGCTACCATTATATTTAGAGGGTGATGCTCTGACCCTCTATATGGAAATGGAGGAGGGTGACTAAAAGCAGATAGAGCAGATCGAGGCTCGGCTGAAAGAGACATTCACTGACAATGCGTTCACAGCATACAGGAAAGTGACCATGATCAGGTGGGCTAGTGAACGTAAGGACATCTATGCCAACAAAATCAGGCAGTTAGTTGGAGTGGCTGGGTTCAAGGGAGACAGGCTGGAGAGGCTCATGAATCTGACTTCTGTCACGGGGTTCACTGACACCATCTCATTCAGAATTCAACAGGTGCCAAACATCGAAGCCCTGACCATGGGGGATCTGATATCAAGAGTGAGAGTGCTGACGATGACTAAGGAACAAAACCAGGATGTAGTTGCAACCATATACTCACCCCACAGTAGTGCTAGAAGCATCCCTAGCACCAATGTGACCTGTTATAGGTGTCACATTAAAAGTTACCTTGCAGAGGACTGCCAAAGGTGTGAATGTGGACACTAGGCCTGGAACTGCTCAGGAAACGAGCAAGAGGAGAATGCATAAGTGCTAGCCTTCTCCCTCACTAAGATGTGAACGTGGCACTTCCGCTGGCAGGCATCTATGTTGACGGGACACTGATTGATACTGGTTGCTCGTGGACAATTGTATATGCAGATTGGTACCGATCTTGGAGGAAAGGAGGTGTGGACATTGAGATGATCAGAGGAACATCCCGTGTGTGTTGTGGTGTTGGTGTAGTCTCCATATCTACAGATGAAGGTGATTCTGCTAAGATCATTGTGCTGGTAGTGCGTGGCAAACCACTGGGGTTTGATCTGCTGTTAGGAACTGATGTGATAAAAGGATTGGGAAGTATCGTTGTTGGGCCAACAGGATCAGTACAATTTGGAGACAGGAGAACTACTAAGTGTACAGCCATTTCCATCAATGAACCTGACTTCACCGCCACTTTTGACCATCATAGCTGAACGTGGACTGTGTCATGGAAGTGGTCTGAGGATCATGCACCTGAAAGACTACACAATGAAGTGTCAGAATATTCAGCTGTGGCTCAGATACGAAATGAATATACGCAGGAGCTCAAAACTTGTATAGGCAATAGTTGGCTCGTGCCATACCCGGAAGACAAGCTGGGACCTCCCAAAGGGCTAATTCCACTGATGGCTGTACTACAGCAGAACAAAACTAAAGTGCGTCTAGTGATGGACTACTGGGAGTTCAATCATCACGTTGATGCGTTCATGGCCAATGCAAATGTCTGCGCAGCTAAACTGCATAAATGGTGACAGAAAGGTGCTAATGTATCTCTGCTGGACCTCAGGAGAGTGTACCTCCAGGTACGTGTCCATGAGACACTGTGGCCATATCAGAATGTAAAGATCGATGGGAAAAGATACAGTCTGACACGTTTGGGGTTCGGCTTAAATGTGGGTCCCCTTATCATGAAGGCCATTGTCAGCGCAGTGCTGTTGCTGGAAGAAGCTGTGGGCCGCGCAGCTTCTGCTTATATCGACGACATCTATGTCAATGAAGATGTAGTTCCCATGACCCATTTAGAGAACATTTAGTGCAGTTTGGGTTGAAGTGCAAGGATCCGGAACGGTCGGAAGACGGCGCATGAGTTCTAGGATTGGCGGTTGGGATGGAACACTGTGAAGCGTAGTTCCAGAAGTTTCCAGTGTTGTTATGCGACGAACAGTATTCTCCTTGTGTGGATGACTTGTCAGTCACCTTCCAGTGTGTGGTTGGCTTTGTGTGGCTTATGAAATAGTCAAGTGGAGAGCAAGTTCGGTCACGAAGGGCTGGGATAATGAAGCAAGAGACACTGTCCTGCAGCATATGATGTTCGAGACCATAGAATCTGTGCAGCAGGATGATCCGGCCTGTGGGGATTGGTGTGTGGACAGCAAGGAGATGAACATATGGGTGAATGCCAGTTCCGTAGCAATTGGAGTAGCCTTGGAATGGCGCGAGAGGGTGTTGGAGGATGCTTGTTGGCTGCGACCTGAAGACAATGCTCAACACATCAACTTAGCTGAACTAGATGTTAAATTGAAAGGCATCAATTTGGCTCTCCAGTGGCAGGGCAAGGTGCTACACGTAAAGACAGATTCTGTGTGTGTGTACCCCTGGGTATTGAACACACTGATTGGAAAAGCGTGTGTCCGTACCAAGGCAGCAAGCGTAATTCATCAGCTGGAGGCTGTGTTCTTCAAGTGTGGCCCACTGCACAAAATCCTTACAGACAATGACACAGCCTTCTGCAGCAAAGGATTCCAAGCTTTTGCACATGAGTGGAGAATTCACTTATGATTCCGTTGCGCATACGCCCCAACCAGGAATGGCATAGTGAAACGATGTCACAGCACAGTGAAACAAATTGCAGCCAGGATATGGTGTCCCATACAGGAGGCTGTCTACTGGTATAACATCACACCCAGTGATGACGTATCACCCTCCACTGTGTCTGCCAACAGGATCTATCAATATGAAGTTAGGGTGAAGGGAGCTAATCATGCGACAGCATCCCCGGGTCCCAAGCACAGCTCTTACCAAGTTGGAGAACGTGTATGGGTCAAAGCACCGCAGAGTCAATGTACCACAAAGTTAGGCAGGAGTGAAGTAACCAAAATAATTGACCCACAGACGATTTTGGTGGAGGGGATACCCCACCACATAAAGGATCTGCACCCTCGCCACTGTGTCATCACACCGGAGGACGACTCCAATAGCACAATGTCCTCTGAGAGAAGGGCAGAGAGTCTGCTGCAGGATGACGGAGAAGATTCTAAGCCAGACAGTGCGCCCACAGAAGAAGCAGAAGCAGCCCCACTTCCTGCCTTTACGAAAAAGTACCAGACGAAAGCGCCTGCCGCCAGACTGTCATCTTTGTATCATGACATCAGGGGAGAGTCTACCGAGAGAAATCATGCACACAACAGCTCAAAGCATGCACGAATATGTCTGGTGTGTAAAATGAGATCAGGGAGAGAGATACGGGTGATTGTGGAGATCAAACTCACATCCTCCCCATCGTGAATCATGTTTGATGTCAGGACTACGTACATGGTAACGCGCATGTAAATTACCACATTGTGCGATTGACCTGGATGTGGCATTTTGGTACAATTGTTTTAGTCCTGTCTGAATGCACCAGTGTGAGAGAGGTGTTTTGTGTCTTGGTGATGCACAACAAGGGACGAGATTGGGTGTAGGACTGCTAAAGAAGATTGTTGCAGACAAAAAGGAATTCATAGGAAAAAGCTATGAGAAATGTCATTTTTAGCATAGAAATTCGGCTGTCCAACTTCTATTAAGAAGTAGACGATGCAGCAACAGCACTTGAAATTGATTCCACATGTTTAATTACTCTTTTCTTTCTGTTACTGACGAGGCATATTATCCATCACCTCTTCTTTCAGCCTTTCACTTATGTTCTTTCTGTTCTAATATTCTACTCTAAAATTTTTTTGTTTCCTTTGTATCCAGTTGTTCTTGTACATTCTCTACCAACTTTTTGTAATAAGAATAAGGGTCCTATCTATGGGTTAAATAGAACTAAAATGTGTACTTATGCTCAATTGAATTATTGAAATAGAACTCTTTTGACATGTAAACTTTGTACTTATGCTAAACTGAATTGTTTGAAATGGAATTGTTTTTGTATGCTAAACTGAATTGTTTGAAATGGAACTGTTTTTGACATTGAAACTGCACTTACACTAAACTGAATTGTTTGAGATAGAACCGTTTTGACATTTAAATGTGTAAGCAAAATCTATACTTATACTAAACTGAATTGTTTGAATTAGAACTGTTTGACTAAACTGAATAGCTTGAAATAGAAACATTTTTGACAATTAAACTGTGTACTCATGTTTAACTGAATTGTTTGAAATAGAACTGATTATTTGTATATAAATGGATTTGGCATTAAATAACCTACAAGGGTTGATATGCCATAAAACCCAAGCAACCAACCAACCTTTATTTATTGCCTATGGATAAAGTGACAAATGTTTCCGTTCGCAGATAAGATCAACAAATTACTGGAAAAAAAATGGAAGTATGTTAGTTCCGATACCCAGCCACAAACAGAAGAATACGTGGACGAAGAGGCGTGTTAATAGAACTTGAAAGACAATATAAGGTCTGTAATTTTGGATTAAAAAAGAGATCCAGTGGTCACTCAAACAAAGGGGAGAGGTTTGCTGGTTTCTCAAGCAAAAGGAGAGACCCGCTGGTCACTCAAGCAGACCTATCCACTCCTTGTGTGTGTTCTCCAGCTGTTGCACTTCTTCACAAAAAGGGTGTCTACCACTGAAGAAAGATATGTGCAAACTCTCTCTGACTGTATTCCTATTAAACACAATCGTTGCCGTCAAAGAATAAAAATATAAGTTATATTTTTATATATCTATGAGTCCTTTGTCATTTGTTCAACGGCTCAATATGCGACATATACGATTTGGTGCCCGTACCCGCCGAGTTTCTGCAAGGACTCATAACGAACCTGGTTACCATCAACGACAGTACTGGACGATCTTGGCATCATAAATCGACATCAACGAAAGTGAAGAAAGAAAGGAAGAGGAACAGAATGGGACATCGTGCACAGAAGAAGAGCCCTGGCACTGTGCAATTGACCTAGTACAAATGAAAAGAAGAAAAAAAAAGGGAAAAGAGAATGAAAAAAAGAACAAAGTAAATGAAAATGTGTGTGGAGAGACATGTCAAACAAACGAAAAAATTCCTTACATACAAAGAGACATTTTTTTTATGTCAAGAAAAAAAAATGTTACCCTGGCCAAAGAAGAAAACAATGGAAAGTAAAGAACTCAACTTCAAAAACAAAACTACAACAGGAAAAAAAAACAAAAAACAACTGTGCTACCCCGACCAAAGAAGGAAACAACAGAAAGAATGAACTCAACTCCAAAGACAAAAAAAAATGCAGCACCCCAACCAAGAAGAGCAGAGAAAAGAAGAATGCCAAATATAGAAAGACAAGCAACAGGTTAGAATGAAGAAGAAAAAATGTTTGACACAAAGCCCCAGAACGAAGAAGGAAAAATTTGAACAAAAGAATCGAGAAGAAGGCTGAAAAGAAAGAAAGAAAAATAAGGTACATTGCTCATTGTATAAATTTTATGTCTTTCTCTGTCGTTTTTAAATTGCTTGGTTCATGCCCGATAGAATTTATTTAATTACGAAAAATAAAATTGGAAAGGCTAGTAAGTTTAATTGTCCATTTTGATACAGTTTACTACTATGTTAGGGACAGTGAATCATTGGGGAAAGAAAGAAGAAAGGAAAAACCAAGTGAAAAGAATGGAGATACAAGCATATCAATTTGTCATAACAAAACCTGTGAGGGGGTAGTATTTTTGGGTAACTGTGACGTTGAATTCTACTCTGACCTCAAGAGATCTACATCTTGGTCATTGTCCTCTGTAGAAGGTTGTTACGTAGAATATGTATCACTGAGAGCAGCCTGGCACTTGACATGCCACAAAATAAATCCTGCTCAAGACTCCTATTTGGGGTGTATGAGAAACAAACAAATAATGTGAATGCTAATTTGAGGTTAGACGTCAATGATTCACTTTCACATACACCACGTCGATGATTCACTTTCACATACACCACCTAGTCCTTTATCCCCCTACTCCCTCATATCACGGAGGAACGAACTTCTAGGTTAGATAATATTAACTGTTGACAGATTTCCAAATCCTCTTGTAATATTTAAGGAGGCAATAAGACGTTTAGCGAGAATTAATGAAAGTGGTATGAGGCCGAGACAAGATATATGGCAAAAGAAGTCAAATCAACGGAGGAAAGAACACAATCAAAACATTTCAACACAAGGGTGCATTTAAAATATAACAAAATTTTAATATGCAACGATCAAACAAATAATAATGAGATTTAAGAAACAGTTCTTTTTTCTTTTCTCTTTTCTTTTTAAAATACCAGCAGTAAAATGTCAAACAAAATACCAGCAGGAAAATGTCAAACAAAAATGTCTTTTAACAGTCCTTTTTCTTTCTTTTTTTTCTCTTTCTTGAGTAAAAGTGTCAAAGCCGCGTGTAGCAATGTTCATTCAATAATTTTAACTATTAGTGAAATAGAACATTTACAGTTTTTTTGAATACATACAACTTTACAATATTTAAGATTTGGAAAAGGAAAACAGTTTGAGCTGTACTTATCTTTGACGGTGTTTCAATTTTCAGATTTTCTCTCTTTTTACGGGTGAGCTATCTTCTCCCGGAGCTAGCTGATCTCAGCAATCTTGTTGCAATGCTGGATTTGTCAAAAAGGGAAGATTCTCCTGCAAATTCCTCTAATGCGTGCCGGCCTTTTCGGTGCAAAGATTCTGTCAACCAACCATTTGACTTTTCCTCTTCCACCACCTTGCCGAATCACGCTACCGATTGACCTTGACTTCATTCATTTCAACAGACTAAAGTGCAAAGGGTACATATAGCTTACCCTTTCTCTCCCCTACCACTTTAACGGTCAGGCCCTGTTATCCGATCTTTCTTAATGTCTGTTGATTCAAATAAAAAAGGGTAAGGGTATTGACCATTCCTTCACTCTCTCTCTCTATAGCACACCATGTCACTGTAACATACATATAAATGTTTTTTTTTTTATGAATGAAACCTAGAGTAATTAAAAAATGCTCATCGTAAAGCTAAGTAATTTTATATTTGGATTTTTTTTTCTGTTTGTCTTCCAATTCCGAGCTGTGGAAGGATTTGGGCATCTACGATATTTTGCCGGGAAAATGCTCATATACCTTAGGTCTGTGGGATGGGTTCGGTGTTTGGAAAAGTTGTGGAAATTGGAAGCATTCTGTGAAGTCTCCATAGAATGTGATTGATAGTTTGGTTACTGGTAGAAGCCATACCAGGTTTTGTGAAGGTTTTCCCCTAGAGAGTGGTCGAGAATTTTGAGGTACTGGTTAGTGGCCAGGCCAGCATTTTATGAATTCCCCTTAGAATGGGTTTGAGATTTTATTTGAGGTATTGGTTAGTGGCCAGACCAGGTTGTGAAGGTACCCCTAGAATGGGATCGAGAATTTGGGGGTTTGGTAAGAGGCCAGATCATTGTGTTGAGAAGGATATTTAGAAACAGGGGATGGGAAATTACGGAGTATGTGCGCAAAATCTTGACGTGTTTCATAAGCACCGTAAAATTTATGGACTCAGTTTTGAATCATGCCGGAGGGAGAAATATAGTTGACCAAATAGATAAATAAATAAAGTACTCTCATTAACTGTTGAAAAAGAGAAAGAAGATAGACCGAGGGGCAGTGGAAAAACCAGTGGACAGAGTAAAAGATTTGGGTTGCTTAGAAAAAGAACCCCCAGGATATTTTATCTCACGTTTGGAAGTAAGCAAGAAACTATTGTTGTGTTGTGGTGGTCGGAATAAGTAAAAACGAAGAAATGATGGCTGCATATGAGCCATGCTTTTGTAGAGATACTTGTTGAAAGAAAAAGAAGAAAAAAAACACTTGCTTTTGAAAAAAAAAGGGTCCCCACCACTAAAGAAAAATATGTGTGAACTCTCTCTGATTGTATTCCTACTTCACACATGTCACTGTCAAAGAATAATAATATAAATTATATTTATATATATCTACGAGTCCTTCATGTTTGTCCAGCGGTTCAATAAACACCTTTTTTTGGTATCTACCGTGTCATTATTATTATCATTATTATTGAATATAAATAGTTATTTGAAATAACAATTGTTTATTATTAGTATCAAATAGGAATACTTGAAACCATATGTGCAAATTATTTTTATCAAAAATAGTCACTTGACATTATTAGTGTTTACAAAAAAATATTCGTTACTTGAACTATATAATTGCTAGTAAAAAGAAAGAAAAAAGGGGTGATATTCTGTAAAACAAACTTCAACTTTGCATGTTTTTATTTGTAAATAGCATGCATTAGAGATAATAACGTGACAGTGAATGGGAATTGAGCAGTGGAAATGAAGGTCCACCATATTCTTGCAGAAAGAGAGCTAGACCTTTTCTGCCATGTAGGGCGGTGATGTAAAAAGAGAAATGACTTACCTCAATTCAATGTAACTTGTATGTGGAGTACCAGTGGTAAAAATCTCAGGTGCTTTTGGAGGAGGAATTTATAGGACACCTGTTTTGTCTAGCATGCAAATTTTGTTCTATAAAAGGAGCAATGTCAGTAGCAAGGGTGGTTGTTTTGTTTCTGCAAACTGTCAGTTTGAGAGACGGACAGACAGAGTGAGCCAGCAAAGTAAGGTGAAGAGGGGATCTAATAATGTGGAGAATGAAGAGGAAAGTTGATTGGGAAAGCAAATCATGAAATCCATCTCCTTCCATCATTCAATTGCCTACTAGTCCTGACTGTCTAGAACCACTATCAACCAAAAACAATACAAGCTATTTCGGCACTTGTCATTCCTTAGCAATGATGGGCAAGGCATTTGATATCCAGTTGATTCTGGAGTTCACTTGCACAGCAACAGATGTACCTATTGTTGAATGGATAGAGAATGTGGAGCTAGTCTGTGAACTCTGCACTATGGACAGAGTGGAGCATGTCTTGCCACTACAACTGCAAAGTGGTACCCCCACCGTGTATCAGCGAGTGGACCCAGAAGAAATAAAGAGAGCCCTTATGACTGCATATGCAACAGATGCATTCAATGGGTTTACAGCATGATGGCTGCTGCAGAATGAAACCGTCAAGGAATTCTTGGCTGACTTACATTGCTTGGCTTGGTTTGTTGGGGAACTACTGTCCAAACGTTGGATGACATGCGCATTTATGTCAGGGCTGCCGTAATGTGTCAGACAGCTTCTCTAGGTATCATCCAGGATCGAGACCATGACTCTGGAACAGCTTCTGACCCAGGCTCGTTCCATTATGACTGATGACAAGAGGAACCCATCGTTGTGGCTATGCAAGCCAGCCGAAACAATATCAAAGCATCCCCGAAGTTTGGCCCCTGCACTAGAATAGTATGCTACAACTGCAATGGACAGGGCCACTTAGCAAAAGATTGTGTGAGCAGAAGATAAGGAGTGTGTGTGGGCTGTTACTGTTGCAACAAAGCCGGACATATGTCTCGGGACTGCCCAGAAAATAAGGATAGGGATGAGATAGCATCAATCTTCTCTCCAGACAACCTATGAGATGCTGCTAGTCATCTGAGTCCATGCCAATGAGATACCATGCACAGCATTCCTTGAATCTGGCTGCTCTCGGACCATTGTAAGTGCAAGACTTTGCCCAGTTTGGAAGAAGAAGAGCGTCAGAGTGATCACTATAAGCTGTGAAATGTGTCATGAAATAGGGATAGTAAAGGTCTGCACAGACACTGGGAATTCTGCTGATGTTGAAGCACTTGTCATACATGAAAGGCCATTAGACTCTAACCTGTTGCTGAGTTATGATGCTGTAACACTATGTAGGTGGTCCGCCAAGCAGACGATCCCTTTGTCTGTTTTGGTGTGAGACCAGACAAAGGTTTTTGGACTCGGGATCTCGGCGTGACTGGAAGTAGGAAGGGAACGCCGGTCAGAGAGTTGGACAAAAGAGCTCGAGGAAGGCAGTTGGCGAAGGGTAACGCGAGTGACCAGTCGACACCGGACAGCAGAGAGACAATTTGGCATGAGAGAGGGTCCAGACCAGTGATTGAAGTCTGGTCAAGATAGGTTGGCATTCCAGTAGCGTTGTAGAATTTTCGCTAGAAATCCACGCTAGCGTTAGTCTACATATGCACAATGTTACATAACTCCTCTTCTGCACTTGAGTTAACCCCAGGCTCATATTGTTCGTTTGTTCTTTTTCTCCCACTCCCTTGATTGTATTTCTTGTAGCCATAAAGAAATGTGCGATGCCCCTATCGGGACCACTTGTTGATCACCGGCCAAGAATATCGTAATGTTTCGAAGAAGTTGATGTAACGTGCTGGCCGAGAGGGGGTAACGTCAAAATGGCGCTATTGACCAGGAAGAAAAAAACCTAATGAAAAAAAATAAGAAAGGATTGAAGGACGGAGGAATCGAGGAGTGAACGGACAAAGAAAAAAGAAAAAAAAATGCAATAATGACCCTGCGAGCAGCGAGAAAAGAAAAGAAGAAAGGAAAAAGAAAACGAAAGAAAAAAGATGGAAAAGAAAGAAATCTACAAAAGTAGGAGTACACATTCTCCCACCCCCAGCACTCGAAAATAAGAACAAAAAACTTTTCGATTAAGGAAATTTTAAGATGTAGAAAAAAAAACCCAAGTGATCTATTTCGTTTGTGTGTGTGTGTGTGTGTATGTTTAACCCTTTAACTGCTGATAATTTTTTGTTGTATCTTTGTTAGAAGGGAAAGAAAGTATTTATTCCCCTACCCTCCTCCTACACTTATCTTGACCACTAGAATTCAAATGTTTTTTTTGCGTAGCAGTTTCCATAGTATGATTATCCTTAATTGATAGGACCAGTGGCTTAAAACAAAAAAAAAAAATATTGTCCCATCTGAGAAGTTTTAAAGTGTTCTTTTTATGTTAGAAAGGTAATGGGTCACCGATTAAAAAAAAAAAATTTGCTGTAAGGCTCACTAAAAAAAGAAAAAAAAAATTGTGGTGTTAGTTTTAAACCACAGAGAAAAGAAAATGAAAAAGAAATTTTTGAAAAAATTGGATGGGACGAGAGAGAGTGAGAGTGAGATCACTAAGATAGTTTAAAACCGACTGGTCAATGTAGAATTGTTCCGAGTGCAGAGGGTAGATGGGGGTGGAGAACTTTAAAAAAAAAAGAAAAGACAAGGAGAATGAATGGAAGAACAGAAAAAAAAATGAATTGAACAGAAGAAAAAGGTAAAAAAAAATTTTTAAAGATAAAAATAAAAAAAGGACAGAGATGAAGAAAAGAAAAAAAGGAGAGAAAAGAGTAGAGATAAAAAGAAAGAGAAAAAGAAGACAATGAAAAAGACTAAGAGAGTGAAAGGAGGAAGAAGGAGAGGTAAGGAATTTTTGTCACTGCATCTATGCCTGTCTCAGTTCTAAAAAGAAGAATTAACTGTTGGATTTTAAAAAGAAAAGAAAGTTTCGTTTTTCGTTTTTTTTTTTTTGTCAATTTAAAAAAAAAAACGGTTGGAAGCAAACGCTATCACCTCCATGCAACCCAGACCACCCCTGGTAGAGGGAGGGAGTTGAGGTGGACAGGAGAGAGGGAAAGAATGAAGCAAAGAGAAATGGTGGAAGCAGGCAGAGGTCTCAAGAGATAGACAAAGGTTAGAAGGTGGATGCGTGACAGAGATTCCTTCAGAACAATTTTTTTTATATATTGGCATTTGGAGTTGTTTTATTTTTATTTTATTTTTTTGTTGTTTAATTAGTATGGATTTTTTGTTATCTTTTTTTTTTTGTTATACTTTACCTTGTTTTTTGTTAATTTTGGGGGATTGAGCCTGCCTTGTCATTTGCTTTGTTGTTTATTGTTGTTTGTTTTTCTTTTTTTTTTTCCTTGATGGATTTTCTGTTTTTTTTGTAAGTTTAATTGCTCTTGGCACTACTTCACTTCATCTGGTCATGTCCCCCTGGGGGTAGGTTGCACAGCACCTCCGTTTCGAGGTCGGGTATCGAAAGGTAGTAAGTTATGCAATTGATGATTTGGGAAGGCGAGAGGCCTGATTAACGAGATTTGAGTACCTTGAAGAAACGGTTGACGATGGGTTGCAAGGACGATGCCTGGGTGCGGGGCGGTGTCCAGTTGCTCCCACTCTGGCTGGTCATGGTTGGCCGATCTGGGAGATGGTGTCAATTGCTTTGTTTTTTTATCTTTTGAAAATCCTTGGAGATTGCTGGTAGGGTGCTGGAGTGGCGAAAAGTTCCTAGCTCAACTGTTACTAGGTTGGAATTATGGGGCCAGAGGCCACATATGCTGTGAACCCCCCATGAGGGTTTCTCCCGATGCAACACATAAACAACTGCTGAGATTGATGATGCTCACAATTGCAGAGAGACCTCTGGGTATGGAATATTGTTGAGGGTAATATGAAAGATGGAGGTGATTTGAAAGTCCTCCAAGGTTCCGGAAATGAAGTATTGTTTGGGGTAGAAATTGAAATAGAGGTGTTTAAAAGTCCTCTGAGATAAAATGTAGCAGCAAGGTGGTGAGGGTCGGATATGTTTAGGCCCTGAGGGTGTTTAGGTCCTGACATAGCATTTGGCTAACCACAGAGACCATAATACCCTTGACTCGTAAAGAGAAATGGTTAGCAGTCCTTTTTGACCTATTGGTTGAGAGGCAGGGAGCGGAGGAGAGTGCCATCCCAGCACATTGCAGTTTGTTGTAATTTTGTGGAGTAACCTCTATTGTGTGTTTTTTTGTGAAAGAAGCAAGGAGGGCTCCGTTTGAATTATGAAAATTATGTCTGTATTTTACATTTATTTTGTTTTATATATGTGTTGTAATTTATTGTGAATAAATGACAAGGGTAAGAGGAGGATGTATGTAACACTATGTAGGTTGTCCGCCAAGCAGACAATCCCTTTGTCTGTTTTGGCGTGAAACCAGACAAAGGGTTTTGGACTCGAGATCTCGGCATGACCGGAAGTAGGAAGGGAACGCCGGTCAGAGAGTTGGACAAAGGAGCTCGAGGAAGGCAGTTGGCGAAGGGTGACGCGAGTGACCAGTCGACACCGGACAGCAGAGAGACAATTTGGCATGAGAGAGGGTCCAGACCAGTGATTGAAGTCCGGTCAAGATAGGTTGGCATTCCAGTAGTGTTGTAGAATTTTCGCTAGAAATCCACACAATGTTACATAACTCCCCTTCTGCACTTGAGTTAACCCCAGGCTCGTATTGTTCGTTTGTTCTTTTTCTCCCACTCCCTCGATTGTATTTCTTGTAGCCGTAAAGAAATGTGCGATGCCCCTATCGGGACCACTAGTTGATCACCGGCCAAGAATATCGAAATGGTTCGAAGAAGTTGATGTAACGTGGTGGCCAAGAGGGGGTATCGTAACAATGCTACCTTGGGTGGTGTTATAATTACACAGACGGGAACAGTAAAGTTTTGGAAGAACCCCCCCTCCCCCCGTGTGCACCACTCAAGATTGACCAACCTGACTTTAGCATCGAGTTTGACCAGCAACAGAAGGTGTGGACTTGCCTCATGGAAATGGTCAGGAGACAGGGAACTAGCCAAGTTAGAAAACAGTGTAGGTGAATACCGTGTGCCCAGCCAAATAAGACTGGCATATGAAAAGGAGCCCTGCACTTAACAATGGCTGGTTGATTCTCAACCTACATAAAAACTCCTAAAGGCTTGATTCCCTTAATGGCAATTGTGCAGCAGAACAAGGCAAAGGTAAGGCCAGTAATGGACTACCGGGAACTAAACTAGTACGTTGATGCATTTACGGCTGATACTGATGTTTGTGCCCGTAAACTGCAAGAGTGGCACCAGCATGGATCTAATGTATCCTTGCCAACCTGCAAATCTGGGTCAGTGAATTGTTTCAAACAGTAATGTTTGCCAGCAGAAGGTACTGTCTCACCAGACTGGGCTTTAAGCTAAATGTATCACCGCAAATAAGGAAGACAATCATTAGTGCAATGTTATCTCAAGAAGAGAAAGTACCTTGATGACATATGAATGAAGATATTGTAAGAAAGAAACTGGCCCAGTTTGGTTTGGTTTGTAAGGACTTGGAATTGCTGGAAAATGGCACCAGTGTATTGGGTTTGGATGTCCATGGAGTGCAAGGAACCTTGCAGTGGAGGCGCAGAACTTTGGTTCCAGAAGTACCTGACATCTTGACAAGACGTGCTGTTTTTTCTTTGTATGGTAGGTTGGGATGTGGGACACCTACCAGTATGCGGATGGCTTTGCATTGCAGCAATCACTATATAGTGCAGGGCAGGTACAGTTGCGAAAGGTTGGGACAATGAAACTACTGACACCTTGCTTGTTCATATGGTGATGGAGACCATAACGAGAGTGAAGATGAATGATCCCTTCAGTGGAGATTGGTGTGTGCAGGGAAAAGAGATGAACATCTGGGTTGATGCCAGCTCCTTGGTGATCTGGGTCTTATTGGAAAAGAACAGAACTGTAATCAAGGATGCATGCTGGCTGTGGGCAATAAATGATGCCTCACATATTAATCTTGCAGAGCTGGATGCTGTACTGAAAGGCATCAGCCTGGTGCTCCAGTTGGGGATAAAAAATGTCCATATGCAGACTGACTCCTTATGCATGTACCACTGGGGATGTTGGACACCTTGACAGGCAAGGCCAGGGTGTGTACTAAAATGCTTATAAGATGGAGGCTGAGTACCATCAAGAAACTGGCCACCGAATATGAACTGTCTGTGGATAACCTTGGTGACATCAAACTGTAACCTTGCCGACAGGTTGACCTGAGTACCGTAAAGATGGTACAAGTCCATTAAAAAGAGTGATGAGCCTGTATGCTGGTATGCGCTGCTTCCATGGAGGAGCCAGACGAAGTAACAATAGTACACCATCTCAGCAGGCACCCTGGTGTATGAAGGATGTGATATTTTGTGTGGCTGACTAATCTGTCAGTGTCTGCAAGTGTCATAAGGGCTGTAGTCAAGGAATGCCAAATGTACCAGTCCATAGATCCTGCAGAAAGGAAAGCTGGGAGTAAGCAGCACTTACAGTAGGCTGGCCATAGATATAACCCCTTACGGCAGCCAACATTTCCTTATGCTCATTGACTGTGGACCCTCCAGATTCACATGTGACACTATGAGGGGGTGCGCCAAGCAGACAATCTTTTTGTTTGTTTTGGCATGAAACCAAACAAAGGCCTGAGCTCAAGATCTTCGACATGACCAGAAGTGGTCAAAGGAACGCCAGTCAGAGGAGTTGGAAAAAGGAACCCAGAGAGAGCAGTTGGCGAAGGGTGACGCAGAGGGGCAGTCGACAATGGTCAGCAGAAGGAAGCAGTGAGGAAAGGCTAGTCAGGATGAGTTGGTATTCCTAGTAGCTTTGTAGAAATTTTGCTAGGAATACAAGCTAGCGTTAGTCTACAGATGCACAGGGAATGCAGTGTTACAGAACTACCCTTCTTGCACTTGGAGCTGACCTAAGCCCTTATTGTTCTTTGTTCTTCTTCTCTCACTCCCTTGGTTGTATTTCTTGTGCCGTAAAGAAATGTGTGATACCCCTGTCGGAACCACTAGATGAATCACCAGCCTAGATAGAATTGTTACAAGAAGTTGATAACTATGGAGGGCCGCTGGGGTATTGTCACACGCAGTCTAGTGACTGAAGCAGGACTCTACAAGTGTCATCCACCAATTAGAGTCTGTATTTTATGAATGAGGACTGCCAGAGGAGATTCTTACCAACAATACAACCTCCTGCAGCAGACAATTTGAGTGTTTCCTGGATGAATGGGGATCCAGCTCAGACTGCGATATGCACATGTGCCAAGAGACAACGGCATAGTAGAGAGGTGTCATTAAAGTGTAAAAAGTATTGCTGCCAGAAAGCAATGTACAGTTGCTGAGACTGTGAACAGAAATAATGCAACACCAAAGGACACTATGTCTGTTGCAAGTGCACCTGCCAATGTGATCCACAGCTCCTGGGTTCAAATCAAAGGTATCTATGGCATGTGCCTGCCTGGTCAAAGAGAAATGCATGGCCCACACAGAATAGAAGATCCTGTCAGGGTAAAGCCTCCCAATAGCCAGTGCACCTCCAACTTCAAAAAGAGACGAGTCATTAGTGTCATCAGTGAGCAATCCATATCAGTCAATGGAACCTTGCACCATGTGAAGGATCTCTGTCCTGCCCTTGAAACAACCCCATCAGTGAGTGATAGTGAGTGAGAATCATCTGAAAGTAAGTTACTGATCGAGCCTGCATCTTTCAAGACTGATGGCTCACCTGAGAACCTAGCCATTGACCAGTCTGAGAGCTCGTCCATAGAAGTAGTTCAAGCAATCCCCCTTTGGAGAAGCACCCAAAACAAAAGACCACTTCCGCATTGTTACCTATGTGATCATGAAACCAAGAGGGTATGTGAAAGTGAACAGGAATTGAGCAATGAAAATGAAAGTCCGTGTTCTCACAGAAAGAGAGCCAGACTTTGAGGTAAGTCATTTCTCTTTTTATATCACTCTCCTGTAGGGTAGTGAGATAAAAAGCGAAATTACTTACCACAGTTTGAAGTGTCTTGTGTGTAGAGTGCTGGTGGTAAAAAAAGCTTCAGTGCTTTTGGAGGAGGAATTTATAGGACATCTGTCTTGTCTCGCCTGAGACAAGGTTTGTATCACATGCAAATTTTGTTCTGTAAAAGGAGCAATGTCAGTAGCAGAGGCGGTTGTTTTGTTTCTGCAGACTGCCAGTTTGACAGATGGACAAACAGAGTGAGCAAGTGAAGAAAAGTGATGAGGGGATCTAATAACATGGTGAGTGAAGAGGAAAGTCTGTTAGGAAAACAAATAATTGAATCCATTTCCTTCCGTCATACAATTGCCTACTAATCCCTCCTCTTTTGATCCATTAACAACCAAAAACAATACAAATAATAAAGAATAATCTCCCAGTGAGACTTCCGCTTTTGCGTTGAGGAAGCCGAGCTATCTGTACTGTTTTATCAACTAAGCTATAAGAGAATTTGGTATTGTAGAACCCTTAAGTAGCACATATAACTCATCTTCTTCCTCATTTCTTGTCTGTCATTACCATGTTATTGTTTTCCCATACTAATGTTGTTAATAGCACATATAGTGATATATTTTCTCTTTTGTCTGCCTCCAAGGGTATAGGTAATGCTATTTTTCAGGCTTATTGAATAATAACTTCATTTCTATTCATTTATCAGAAGCTTATCTGAATTGCAATGTCATTTGAATTAGTGTTAACTTTGAAAAGTGAAATTCTACAGCATTTTGTATGTTATACAAAATTAAATTTGATCTTTTTAGGAAGAATATGAAATCAAAAAATTTTAAGAAAAGTGAAGTACAGATAAATATTTTGTGCAATTATTCAAAATATTTTTGAAAAATATAAGCCGTTTGCTTTTTTTCTTTTTAAATTTGTTTATAAAGTATAAAAAAAAAATGATATTGAAAAAAATATTTAAAAAATTCAATATTGAAATTTATGATTCCTTGAATTTGTTTATCTTTAGTGATTTCATGTTGACTTCTCATTTGTCGTTGAGTATATATCATTGCTTGCTAAAAATATTGAATTTTTCTTTCTATTTTGCTGCAGTCAAATTTAGGCAACATGGATACTCGTAAAGAACAGCTAAAGATGATTGGTGGGAATTTGGCACTTACACAGGTAAATAAGGTGTTAAGTTTGTTTAAGATAAATCATTTGGTTATGTTTCAATTAAATTCTTTGGGAGAATTATGTTGAATATTTTGGTTTTTCTTTCAACAACTACGAAATAAAATTTTTTATAAAAATTTAAAGTAGCTGATTAAAAAATGCAAAGTTTTAAAAATTTCAGTTGTTTTATTAATTTTGATCGTTAAATGAATATTTACATTTTTGATTCTTTTATAAGCATTTAAAAACATGGGGTACCATTGGTTCGGAAACATAATATATGGCTACTCTTATAAAAGTTTTGAGTGTTTTTTATATAAAGAAAAGTTCCAACTGTTTATTATATATGTGTGTGTGTGTATATATATATATATATATATATATATATATATATATATATATATATATATATATCTGGAAAGTATATCTGATGGTATGTAAATGTACATTATGAAAAAAACACAAGTTATTCTGAGGTTGCTTTTATTTATGGTTGAATTATTTGATAATTTCTTCAGTGTGTTTAAATATGTGATGCATCTTCTTGATTTTATTTACATTAAAATTTTCATTTTTTAAATTCAAAATGAGAAAGTTTCAAGCACTTTTCATTAGTGGCATTTTGTTTCAAAACTATGTGATGTATGTAATTCAGTGTTTAAAATTATTTTAAAAAACATGTGTATATACATATATATAGTCACATGTGTTAATATGATTGGTCACAGTGATTAATCCTTGTATAAATCCTTTATTGAAATCTGAATCAACTTTAAAGATTCCAAAATGTTAGTTAATATACACAACAAAAGATTGTTGAATCTAGCATCATTTCTAACTACAGCACTATTAAACAAAAACAGAACTTTTTCAGCTTATGTCCTTATTTAGTCAAATTAGTGCTAAAAAGTTACAAAACCTCTTTTTTAGTATAGTTTGTTTTCATCAGTTATATATATATATATATATATATATATATATATATATATATATATATATGAAAGAAGTGCCTCAGCAACAGAAAGAAAAGAGTCTCTCGTAACTGAACACGTGGAATTAATTGCTGTTGCTGTATCATCATCTTCTTAATAGAAGGTGGAAAGCCGAATTTCTACCCTGAAAATATTCCTTTTTGTCTGCAACAATCTTCTATAGCAGTCTTACACCCAAGCTTGTCTCTTGTCATGTGTTGCCAAGACTCAAAAAACCTCTCTGCCCCCGGTGCATTCAGG
>CAUZXS010000338.1:140000-155764 GCA_963585895.1 Sepioteuthis lessoniana | reverse complement strand
TATTTGTCATGTCTGGGCAAAATATTACTTAATGACCATAATGAAATTTAATTAATTTGATTCCCGTTAATAAGTCGAGTATTGAAATGATGTATGCTCTTATGCATTGTTGGGAAGAAAAGAAGGTGTCACAGTGACATACTGCATAGGTCTCAAAGAATGATAACGGCGACAAAGAGACGAAAACAAGATTAGAAGATAATGTTGTTCCTGTCAGGAAAAAAGAAACGTGAGACACATGCTCACTAATTCTGTATATTGCTTATGTTACAACTTGCCCTTGTATCAGTGGAAAACATGAACGGTATATCGCTACGTGAAGGTTAAAAAGAAAGCTATTTGAACCAAGAACTTCCATTAACTCTTACGACAAACCTTATGGCTCACATTAGACAGCAGATTGTTTTCTTTATATAATTTTATATTACGTTTGTTTTGAGTGGTTTCTCCCAATAACGACAAAGCAAAAGAGAAACACGACCAAATTGATGAAAAAACAAAACGCGTGATACCACGAATCAACATGCGCAAGTGAAATGCGCCCGTTACAGGAATGATCGTTGATAATGATTTTACGTACACCAGAAAGCAAACGCATTTAATATTATCATGAACACACAAAAAGGAATTTTGTGTTGTTTCTTCATACTCTGCCCGGTGGTAAAAGCTGCTGGTGGCGCCAGGAGAGCTAGTATACACCGTAGCCCCGGAAACCGTGGCGTCACCCTTGGTTAGTGGCTGATGAGGACGTACTCCACGTGTTCTTACACGTCATATAATATATATATATATATATATATATATATATATATATATATATATATATATATTTATATATATATATAAAAAATTAAATTATGGGTACAAGAAAATTTATACAATATTATGAACAGAGACACCATTGGTAATTACAATTGGGGAACATAAATAAAATAATAAAACAACGAAGGACCTTTTTTTCCGCCTCTTTTCAAGTTATTTAAACACCGGAAAATCAATTAAAAACATGGGTATATATATTTATATATATATATATATATATATATATATATATATATAATCAGGATAGCTAGATAGAGGGAAAAAAACAAAAAAACAAACTAAGTAACCCCAGTACCTTGGAGTCCCCCCAAAATGTTAAGAGTATGATTGTTTAACTGCCTGCACAGAGAGGGGGCGATTCGTAGAAATATAAATCGCCTCTAGAAATTTAAGATGGAATTTATCTCTAGCTCTATGCAGGACTGAGAAACAATCATCTTCATAACTGGTTCTGCAGCTATTTATAGTGTGCAAATGCTCACCAATAGCCGAATCCAATCCTTGAGAATGCCCGGATGAAAAATATTTTGAAAGTTTTAATGAATTATTGATTTTAATGGCACTTAAACTAGCCTGGGATTATTTTGTTCCTGGAATTTACGAAATCATATTCAGTGTGCTAATTAATTGATTTGTTTATTGATTTTAACCAAGATATGAACCTCTCTCAGTTTGTAATCATTAGAGGTCAGAGAATTGCATTCATAGAATATGTTTAGTGACATTTTTCGTTTACTTGAATATGTTGCACTCAATAATAAAATATGCAGTATCCCTATCTTATACAAGTACTTTGGGCATAGCCGTATGGTTTCAAGTATACTTTTCTATAATAAATTGATATTCGGTTTCAAGCAATATTTTGTTTTATAATAATGATTTAATTGCACGTAGAAATAGGATTTCAAGTAAACAGTTATAATCGTTAGTAAACAATTAGTCGTTGAGTAACTATTCTTACTAAAGTGTATGTGTGTATATATATATATATATATATATATATATATATATATATATATATTTATATATATAAGTTGGCTGACCGTAGTCAATAGTCACCTGAATGCTTCCTTTTCAATAGTTACAACCCCGATGTGTAAGGTGGAGGCGCTACACCTTTCCTTGAATTGTTTATCTTGCTCCTGATTCATAACTCATAAAGTTGAGTGTTTAGCAAGGACGCATCAAGTAACATTTTATGAGTCTTTGGTATACCACGCCCTGGGATTGACCCCGATCTCGCAGGATATCACCGAACACTCTAACCATTATGCCAGTAAGTTTCCTGTCAAGTATTATTAATTTTTGAACTGATCTATTTTAGCAATAGATACGATTATAACAGGTACTACCATTTTGGGTAACGCGAATGTGAGAATAATTGCAATGAAAGGATACTTCCTAGTTCCCAGATATCCAAAATAGGAATATCACCTATAGATATACTTTAGTGTCACTCTCAGGACCCCCCTTTTTTCGAGAGGGATATTTTCCCCCTCAACAGGAGGCACAGGTTATGTATTCCAAACCCCACCGACCGATGGGATCAACATTTTTTTTCTAGGGAGGACTGAAAACTTCATCGTTTACTGCCTGTTTACTTAGGAAGAAAAAAAAAGAACGAGGGAAAAGAAAGTAAGTCGGAGAGAAATAAAGAAATAATCAAGCAATGAAACGATGAAACTAATGAACAAGCAAAAGGAAACAAAGGGAGGAAAAAGAAGCCAGATATTGAGTCAAACGCGTTCTTAAAGGATTAGCGATGGGTTTTGAGTATAAGGAAATGAGCCTAATAGTGTTGTTGTATAGTTGTTCAAAGAAAGAAAGAATGAAAGAAAGAGAGAGAATTGTAGCTGGGCTGATGAAGACGTTAAATCAAACGTTGTCTTCAAATAAGAGGGAGAGGTTTCTTTGTGTACTGCAATGTAGTCATCATCCTTGTGTAACTGGTTATTTGCACGTCTGGAAAAAGAAAGCAATTGAAAGAGGGCGAAGATGAAGCTAAGAAGGCTATGCACATGCTTATTTGCTAGGCTGTTTGGAAGGATATCCGTCCTAGGACCCATACTAAATTTCTCCATTGATGAAATTGACGCCATTACCGAAGGAAGAAAGAAGAGAGAGAGAGAGAGAGAGAGAGAGGAGGAGGAGGAGAGAGAGAGATGACATATGTGAGTGTATGTGTGCGTGCTTGAATGTGTGTATATGTGAGAAGGGTATATTTACTTGACACATGACAAATGTCCGATTTGTAGCCAACCTACCTGCGGTGTCTGCACTGAACATTTCCTCTCTTCTCAAGCGATGCCGCTCAACAATGGCATTCTGATTGTAATTACACCGTGGCGCGAACCAATGCCAGTGGACAACATCGCTAATCATTGCTTAATAACTGCACTCTGACGCATCTTTTGGGTGTGGTTTTTCCGAATTACTTCTTAATAGCAAATTGGAGGCATTATTACATTATTAAAGAGAAGCTTACAGTAAAATTAGAGGAAAAGGGCATTTGGAAGATCGGCTATATGATTGACCTAAAATTTCTTTTGAAATTACCAGAAGACTAAATAAGAAAATATATTATATATGTACATTCCTCTAGACCCACGCGCAGAAATAACACACGCATGCACAGAAATAAACACACACACACACACACACACACACACACATATATATATATATATATATATATATATATATATACCAGTTTATCCCAAATTATAGCTGCCTTACAATCCAATCACCACAGGAAAAATAATAAGCTGTGTGGGCGGTAATATAGCCTACTGTTTACGATGCACAGGACTTAGTACAATAAGAGTTGTAATAGTTAGCAAGCTAAATTCGCAGATTATCGATAGTGAGTTCCATCCGCAGTAGGAACATTATTATTCTAACCTTACGGCACAAGAGAGTTAAACTTAGAGAATAACTATGATGCAAAGAGCCATAACATACATACCAGCATACATGTGTGACAGGAGTTTATATATATATATATATATATATATATATATATATATATATATCTGAAAGCACTTACACGCATATGTATATATGAACATACACGCATATGCACACACAATATAGTGCATCTCTACATTATTGCTGACACAGACACAGGTTGGAAGAAATACTCTTTTATCTTATGAGGGAGATCAAAATTTTCATATGCTCCAGCGTTTAACAATCAACACCTTTCCTAAGCGTATGTTGATATCGTTTTCAGAAGCAAAATTATGAGTCAAGGAATATGACCTTGCCGAATAATTTCAGAGGCCTGCAACTAACTTGGATTCTTATGGAAATCATATATAAAAAAAAAGAACCTCGATGCGAACTAGACAAGAATGATAGGTGCTGCTTTGAACAAATCTTGAAAGCAGAACCGCATAAACCAATCGCTGTGCGGCTACTTATGGCCCATCTTAAAAACTGTCAAAGTAAAACGAAGAATTAATGTCAATAACCTCTGGAGAAATATTGATGATCACCCATACGTTTTTCATCTCGTAGACTACTTCACATGGACGCGCCAGCTTTAGCCGACCAGCCAGGAATTATGTACATCAGTTATGTGCGGACATTAGATGTAGTCTACATGACCAAATAGGATATGTATATATCTTCCAGTTACATTATATATATACCTCTCTCATATATATATATATATATATATATATATATATATATATATATATATACGCCAAGATGAGTTCAAATCATGGACGAGACTGATGGCAATTCACATAGCACTAATACCTTTGGGAAAGGTATGAATCCAGTTATTCTCCCTCCAGCTATATATAAATAGTAGGGCAAAATGTGTCTTTCAGCCTTGGTTGGGCAAATAGTCTAGGAGAAGGAGAACTCTGGATTCAAACCTGTTAAACCCCGCTTAAAAATTGACCTTGTTTCATATCCTGCCCGAGCGGGGGGTTGGTATATATATATATATATATATATATTTAAAAGAAAAGTTGGCGATCGTATTAGAGGGGAATCCAAAGACTTCCTTTTCAATAGCTAAAACACCTAGGTTTGTTACTCCTTTTCTTCTATTGCTCACTGTTTACCCTTGGTCCCTATCGTTTAGTTTTAAGCAAGGAGTCATCAATCAAGTACCATTTTTTTTTCCATCTTTAGAATGACTCAACTTGGGATTGAACCCCTATCTTCCAGGCAATTGGCGAACAATCTACCCACTGCCAGTATGTAGACATATATGACAGTATATTATCAACATCATCATCAAGACATGTTGATGGCTCTGTGTTCCATAAAAGTGGCTGTTTTTTCTCATCAGTAGATGCCACTCTTATTGATGAATGGCAATAATTTCCTGACTGAAATTTTTGTGCCAGGCCCTTCACCAATAATTTCCTATTAAATCAGATGCACTGTTGACATGCCTTTAGGTTATCTGATTCAATTCACACCTACGATGCTACATCCTATGTTTTTATTGCAATAAAAGTTTGCGGTTCTTATATCACTTTTTCCCTTTAGAGACTATTATCTCGTTACAAGCATGAATAGGATAACTGTTGAGGAGTTTAGCTTCTCCATTTTATTGCCATAGGATGATACATCTCCGGTGTTACTCTCGTAGAAATTTACTAATGTGAGTTTTCCATTCTCTCTCTCTCCTTCTCTCCACCCCCTCTCTCTATAAATATATATATATATATATATATATATATATATATATATATATATATATATATATATATATATATATATATATATGTGTGTGTCTAAGAAGATCTATCCGTATATATGTTTGTGTTTGAATATAATTATATTTTCAAGTTTTTATCAATCCTCACAGACATTTATATGCATATAATCATCAAAATAGAGAGTCATGCAAGCAATCAAACAGACAGATAGATATATGAATACAATGTGTGAACCATAAATGTAAAACATTTCTATTACTCTATCCACATAGTAAAATATTTCTGTCATATCAAACAGTTGCAACTAAATTTTCTCTAGAAGTATCCACAAATAAACTAATAATTAAATTTCTTCATCAAAATCATTAAAGCCGTAATTTGAATCCCAACAGTATCCCATTCGGCCCAATTATTCTATTTAAAACATATCTTTATTGCTATTCACAAATGTTCACTTCTATATAGCAAAAAGTAGGTCTTTTTCCAAGACTTGGCAAACGATACTTTTAACACTGTTCTTTTAATTCACTCATTGTTCTGTTGAAGTAATAATTAAGTATAGTTGACTAATATTCGTTATAATTGGTCAGGTTTCATTGATCTGAACAGAAGAAAAGTATGAATCAAAATACAAAACAGAACTTCATTTTTAAAAATGTAATTTTTATATTTTGTCCTGATCAAACCAAACATTGTACATCCATATGTAATTCATACATATAATTCTCCATACATTGGAATCCAATCAAAACCCTATGAATTTCTTATAAGATCTACGTGTCAAATATTTGATTGATGGAATCTATTATGTTGACGGTTGTATACAATGGTTGTGTCAAAATCGTTGGTTTGAAAGAATGGTTGATGTAACCGAGATAATTTTCAGAACATATTTTTGATTGGACAATACTTGTGTAATCGAATTAATTTAGAAATTAGGAATAAATTCGTTAGTTTATGAGAAATGCTCGACAAATGCGATTGAAATCTCCGTAACATTCACTGATTCTTCAAAGGTCACAAAGAATAATGAAAAGAAAATATCTAAGTAATGAATTAATTGTGTACCTGGAATTTTGGCTGCTTTGTCATTACTCATTCCAAAAGAGAACTTTGAACAAGGAGAGATAGGAACAGAAGGAAACAAACCAGAACAAAAATATTGACACGTCAGAGACTGTCCAAAGAAGAAAGTTATGTGTGGTGATGTCTGCTGCTTGAACAGCCGAGTAAGGGCTATATATAGCATTTATTCTGATCTAATATATAATGAATATTGGGTGTATATTCATTGTTATGATTTAAAGTTTTGTTTGAATTTTCATGAAGACCATTTGTGTTCTTTAAAGACATTGTAAAATGTATTATTGTTGCTCACAATGATTTTTTTATGTTTCTTCATTTTTTACCGTTTTAAACATTAGACATTATCATGAAGATGTTAATCGGCGGTTTACCCTGAAAAACTGGTTTCACTACATAACCTTATTTCTCCCAAACATTTATGTTATGTGCTGAAGTAGACTGAGTATTACTTCAGTAATGTTTCACATTTTATTTAACTATTATCTTTATAGAAATGTTCAATGTTGCTTCTAGTAGATATCGTTGATATTCAAAAATTCTTTTCAAGAGAAAGATAATAATGTGAACCTAAGAACATGGAAACATTTCAATCTTGTTATAAATGCCTTTATTATCATAATCACATTTTATTGAAACTTCATTATTCATATGCCCGGTATTTATAATGGAGATTATGTGAGAAATAAATTACATATTTGCATGCTTCTCTTTTTAATTGTTAAGGTCATTTTTATCCTTTTATGTATTTTATCCCATTGAATCATGTACAGGACACCCCACTCCTGATCTCTCTCTCTCTCTCTCTCTCTCTCTCTCTCTCTCTCTCTCTCTCCCTCTCTCTCTCTCTCTCTCTGTTATAAGAGACATACAATAATTGTATTTTAATAATAATTATCAGTATCAAGTCCTTTGGTAATTTGTTGTTGACTCCTTAATATCTTCCTTATTTATGTTCATGTGAGCATAGTTCCCGTCATAAATATGGCCATTATATACGGCATTCATCAGTTTACAATGGTAGCTTCAGTCGATTTAGAAGAATTAGAACAGAGTTTCATAGTGATTTAAAAGTATATTTTAAAATCATTCTTGAAAACTGTATAAAGAAAAAAAAAGAAAAAAAAGGAAGATTGAAGCAATAAAGCAAGAAAGGAGAGAATAGAAAGAGTAGAAAGAATAAAGATAGGGAAATTTGATCCTTGGCTCCAAGATATGGGAATAGAATACTTTAGAGAACGTTCTTTTGGTTTCATTTTTAGCTGTAAATAAATCTATAATATATGAAAAACAAAACCTTTTTTGTTTAATTAATAATTCCATAATTTTTGCCTGTGTGATTTACTGAAAATAGAAGAAAGAATATTAAGTGACACTGAAAAGAGACTACAGTGATGATTAAATGCGATAAAAAGTGAAAATAATGAATAAAGAAAAAGAAAAAATACACGAAAAGATAAACATTAGTGAAGAACGAGGAAGAAAGAAAGAGAAAAAGAAGAGAGAAGAGAGGAGAAAGTGTAGATGTAATTCGTGCTGCCGACTTAATGATATCGCAGGTATGCTAACATTTCTAGTTTCTAGAGAAGAAGAATTTATCCAAAATGAAAGTATATATATATATATATATATATATATATATATATATATATATATATATATATATATATATATATATATTGTGGGGGGTGTGTGTATATTCTAGTCGGTAAATTACTCATGTTACAACAAAAATGAAATATGTAATTTATTCAAGAAAGTGGGTTGAGTGACTGATATATATATATATATATATATATATATATATATATATATATATATATATATATATATATAGAGAGAGAGAGAGAGAGAGAGAGAGAGACAGACAGAGACAGAGACAGAGAGAGAGAAAGCGAGAGAGAGAGAGAGAGAGAGCATTTTATTTAAAGCTAAACTCTTTTTATGAATACGAGAACACGTAACCTTGTCTTTTCAATATATATCATTTTTATTTTTGATGTTTTTCTATATTCTTGACTTCAAAAATAAGTGAAAAGAACCATATAATAAACTGTATAAAATTGGAACAAATCAAATTGTTTCATAGCATAAAAAATTTGAAAAAATATCTACTCGTGTGCAGAAATTTTTGTTCTGTGCTTCAATTTGAAAACATCTGTAAATCTTGATAAATATTTCTATTTGTTAATATTCTTAGAAAAAAAATCACCGTTTGGTGAAATTTTGTAATGTGTGATTCCCAAGAGTAATTTTTATAGTCCTTTATGTCACAATTATAATGAACAAAAGTTTTTAAAAATACAGTAATTATTGGCTGAGCAGATAAAAATTATACTTCAAATGATATAATAATTTCAGTTGATCAATAAAGCCAAAAATGAAAATGATTGGTTAAGGTCGATAATTCTTTGACAATTCTAAACGATTTAAATTTATTTATTTAAAGAAATGATGTAAGAAGATAATTAACGTAACTATCCAGGAAGATACGAAACATATACACAAAATCAAAAACAGGCTTCACCAACATACATCAGAATTAAGATTAAAGAAAGAAAAATATCTATAAATATCAAGATCACGTCGTATGAACATGAAAAGAGAAAGAGATAATAGTTATCAGCTCCTGGAAAAATTAGGCAATATGAAATGTGGGAATTTACAGAAAAAAAACTTGAAGAACATACTATAGAGGGGCTGTAGTTTGATACCAGGCGGTAAAAACTTTTAATTCATTTTAGAAAGACAACTTGTGTTACATTGTTTAGATATATTATTAACTTACGATAATAATTACCAAGATTATTATTAACTTACAATAACTTTTTCAAATGATATAAATGAAATATAAAATAATGATGATAATAATAATAATAATAATAATAATAATAATAATAGTAGTAGTAGTAGTAGTAGTTGTAGAAGAAGAAGAAGAAGAAGAAGAAGAAGAAGAAGAAGAAGAAGAAGAAGAAGAAGAAGAAGAAGAAGAAGAAGAAGAAGTAAATTGAGTTTTTACTCAGAAAATAGTTAAATAACAATGAAGCATTTGTCTTCAATATTATAGTTATAGGAATACTTGCGCTAGAATACTGAATACATGAAAAGGGCTTTTTCGGTGTATTTTTACACCTTCAATCAGTGCTTACGTCAGAGAACAAGTAACGTATTTTTTTATAAACAAGAATTATATTTACAATCAAATATTTTCAAACGACTAAATGTTGCTATGTTTACATCACTAATACGAATACAGACAACATTGCTATTACTGCAAAAACATTTCTGCGCTTACAATTTTGAAGGCGACTGCTTCTTTGATTATTGAACTATTTTACGAGTGAAAAATGTTATTCATACTCCTTGAGAGTTTTTAGCGTTAGTTTTGGCTAATGAACTTTCACTGGAGATTGAGTGACAACCAGTCTCCTCAATTTATCAGTTATCTTCTCAGTATTCTGGCCGATCTCAACAATGCTGGAGAGTCTCTTTCACTCCTCTTATATACGAATCCTCCAGTCTTTTTATTAATCCTTTGATGACAGTACCAAAAGCACCAATTATGATTGGTATAATTGTTATTTTCATGTTGCATAATTTGTTTGTTTTTTCAGTTCCCTACCAAGGTCGAGATACTTATTCAATTTTCACTCTCTTTCAGTTTTCTGTGGTCAGGCGGGACAGTAAAGTCTACAGTTTTGCAAATTATCTTCTTTTTTGATAACTATAAGTTCTGGTCTACTGACCGAGATTAGGTGATCCATTTGAATGTCAAAGTCCCTAAGAGCTTATGCGTCTCATTCACCAGGACAAATGTTAGGTTGTGCATATACCTTTTGTCCATATGGTCAAATTTAAATTTCTTACAGATTTCCCAGTGGATCACATAGCCCATCCAGTCGTGTCTAGTCTTATACTCCTTCAGTGCTAATTTGCTGCATTCGCTTATTATTTGACTGATGCTTTCGTCTCAATCACAAAATAACCTACATTTGCTATTTTGTTGCTTCTTATCTATTCTCACTTTGATATGATTGGTTCTTATAGCGTTGTTTTGTGCTTCTATAAGGAGGTATATTTTATTTCTGTCTTAAGGTTTCCTTTTTTTAGCCACGCCCAGTTTTTCTCGCGTGGGATGTTGCTTATTAGTCTTTTAAAACGCTCATAGAGTTTTTTTTCTTCCAAATTTTGTTTTAAAATTATTGTTTATCTTTCTAGACCACGTCGAAGTTTTTTCGTATGAGATTGTGCTTTTTAGTTGCTTAAAACGTCCATTGAGTTGTTTTTCTTTTCATTTTTGTTTTCGAGTTATTTCCGTTTTTTTTGTGCAGTATTGTTTCTGGTGGATGTAAACAGTATCCCTCCACGTTTTTCGATGTAATCTTCGAGTTGTTTTATCGATGTATCAACAATATCTTTAATGACGCAAGTCCTCCTCTTGTTTTTCTTCAGACATATCTGCTGTTAATGGCATATCTGGAGTGTAAGGCCTATTTGTCTTCTGAAAAAATTACTGTAAGTTATTTATTTTAGACTTTGTAATTATTGTTGTTAGTTCATATTATATGTTAATGCCCTACCATAATTTGCTGAGATACTCTTATCAATTTACAAGTTATTGGATAATTTACAGTAAAATAGATTATATCAAACAGAACGTATTTTGCAGAATGTCTTCTTTTTATTTTGTGAGCATGCGTATATATATATATATATATATATATATATATATATATATATATATATATATATATATATATATAATTCAAATTAATATATATATATATATATATATATATATATATATATATATATATATATATATGGTAATTTAAATTTTAATCTCATGTAATTTAAAAGACTTCCGCAGAAATCATTAAAACATAATAGTTCAATTTCTCGAGTACACCGTTGCAATGGGTCTCGTTTAAGCTTGCTTTCTGGTAAAATAAAAATCAATACTTATTTCCGAAATATACCCTGAAATTACTTGGATGAATATTGCCATTGACTCTCTATACTTAATTTAATTGATTTTTTTCGCATAAATCTGTCGAGTTATTAATTTATTTTCCTAACTAAATATAACAGCACCGCAATTTTGCTTATAAATATTCAAGTTATTAAGTAAAGAAATATGCTAATGCCTGGTGTTCGCATTCTGATGAGAAATAGTAATCCGAAAATTACACATGATTCACAAGAAAGTTTGAAGTACTTTGTTACTTAGCGATTCAAATGTAATCAATTATAAAGGGAATAAGTGAAGTAATGTATTGGTATTTAGTAATAACTTATTTATTTCAATACAAGACCAACCACAGAGTGAGCGCATATATATATACATAGAAACGGAGAAATAAACGCTTAATCATTTGATATATACACTGTATATATCACATAACGTGATTTATAATGCGATATATGAACAACTGTTCATAAATAAATACATCAATGAACAAATATAAATTGTAATCTGTCTTTAAAACTAACCGGACAAATATCTTATGATTTCAAAAAGAACAGTATACTGTAATGATAGATATTATTGTTATAATGTTTTAACGAAATTCTCTATTTCCAAAGATACGAACTGCAAGACTTCTGTAAGCAAAAATTAAAATGCGTAAATATCTCTAAGAGGTGTTACAATTTTTGAACCCGTACACATTCACAGTTTTTTTTATAAAATCTTTAATGTCCTAGGGCTTGGAGAAAACTTGAAGTCACTCAGACTCCTGTGAAGGACCCCCAGTTTACGCTGGTGTGAAAAACTCGCAAGGAATAATAATAATAATAATAATAATAATAATAATAATAATAATAATAATAATAATAATAATAATGACATTGCCCACCCAGTCCTACCTAGTCTTATTAGTTTAGAAAAAGTATAAGACTAAGCACGACTCGGGGAAGAAGTTGATCCTCCTGGATCTGAGCAAGAAATTAAAGTTTGACTATACGAAGTAATGCTGTGTGCACAACACAGAATCTGTCCTGGAAAATGAGACGCATAAACTCCTCTGTGATTTTGAGATACAAACTGATCATTTAATCTCAGCCTGACGACCAGATCTTATAATAATCAACAAAAAAGAGAGAACTTCCAAAATTATGGACTTTGCTGTCCCGGTGGGCCACAATAAAATAGAAAGAATTGGTTGCCTTGGTACAGTAGCCAAACTATTGATACAAGGACTGGAGGACGTGGAAATAACGTGACGGGTGGAGACTGTCCAAACTCCAGCATTTTTCAGATCGGCCAGAATACTCAGAAGAGTCCTGGAGACTTGAGGAGCCTTGCTCTCTCTCAAACTCCAGTGGAAAACCACCAGCTAACGCTGATGTGAAAAACTCTCAAAGAATAAAAAATTAATATATTCATATGATTAACTCACTGATACTATAAACTAGTTTACTCGTGGAGATGCTGCTTAGTTTACTTCTCTTGAGCACGAATAACCTGGAAAAGTGTCTACTTATCCCGGTATATAAATGGTTTAATTTCAAATTTTTCCTTCTCGAATGGCTGTCTCAATATGGTAAAAGAGCCAAGTCTGCCCTACTATTTATCCATTACTGGAGGGAGAATTATTGGATTCATAACTTCCCAAGTTTTTTTAGCGCTACGCAAAATACACACAGCTTCGTTTATGATTTTAACTCGTTTATTTGACTTCACTTCTTACGACAATAACTGTTTCACCACGTTGTTTAAGACAAAGAAACAGAAAACTTAAATTTACAAACAAAATAATGCAAAAAAGAAAGAGGCTTGTGACAAAAACGGGAAACGAAAGAAATGAAAGATAAAAGATTAAAGGTACAAGCAGAAAAGAAAAGGATACGAACAGAATTCCAATGGAGTAATCAACTCATAAGCTTGAATGATTATATTTTAAAAACTGTAATCAGAAAAGGAAAATAGTTTTTACAATTATAGAATTAACCTGATTATTTTATTCAAAGAAATGATTGAGAAATGGTCATAATTTCTATTAAAATTACCTTATCAGTCCTTTTTTACAATTATATTTTATCTGTATTAATATGTCTAAAGACATTGTCTAATGATTTCAGTAAACACTAAAGTACAATTCGATATCTTTGTAAACTATTCTTAGTGGTTAATGTGCGTTTTTTTTCTAATCAGTATCTTCCGATAATTTAGCTCAACGAATATATATTTGCTTCTTTTCGACAATGCATACTAAAGTAATGATACGATGCAAATGTTAATAATACAGGGTACTATTAAATATTCAAATCTTGAAAAATGATGGAAATTCATCTCAGAAAAGTACTCAAAAATATGGCATTGCAAAATCAAAACAAATAAATGTACGACAAATTTACTCAAGTGGAAATGCACATATTGGCTCACAATATTTAAAAAAAAAATGTACTACTTTTGTTTCTTACGCAGTTTAAATTCAAAGAATATACTGCGCATCAAAGCAGACCAAACGCAATCTATAGGACTTATTTGCCTAATTGAGCATAAAAAGATCCTTCTTTTCGCAAACGTGTGAATTTTGTACTCTGTGTAATAGCAATGGTAAATAGCTTAAAATCCACTGGCAGTCATTTTAAAATTCTTAAAAGACTAATGTTTTACAGTAGTTGCCTTTAGCATCTTGCTTTATAATATACAAACTTCTATCTTTACAATATTGATTTAATTGAGCAAACTCTGTAACATTCTTTTCAGTCAGATTGCCATCATTAATATGATTACGGTTTGATAAAATGACACCTTGTAAGTTTTGAAGTCTCATATATTTTGAAAATGTAACATGGCATTGTTAATAATTCTGTCCTTGCCCATCTGTTCTTGGCCCATAACTTTTGTTTAGTGACACTAAAACCTCGTTGCAGAGAATAAACTCATAAAAAACTTCTTCAATGTATCAAGTCAATTTCCAGTGTTTGGCACCCATAGATACTCTGTTAGTCCTTGGGTAAACTTCAAATGTAAAATGGAATCGGTGACCAGAGTTCAAATTCTGAACGCGACTGATATGTTTTACTTAGCTCTAAAGATTTTAGAGAAGATAATAATCCTTATAGTCTTCATCAATTTAAGCGTAAATAGCTGGGCACACAACGTTCTTTAACCTTAATTAAGTAACTAATATTGGTCAAGAAAACTCTGAATTCAAGTTAGCTGTACTCCACTAAAAAAATTAATTTGTATCCTATCCTTACCGTAATGGTGTTGAGTAAACATAGCCTCATCAGTGAGAACAAGTGAGAGAAGTAAGAATACTATTCTGTAACATCTAAGTTTCAATAAATTATTAGTGATTTACTTATTTAACTATTTAAGAGATATATCTGCATCGAGTTTGTTCTTGGAAATATTTAGCGGGTTATGATCTCAAAAAATTCTAGTTAGCTCCTATTATTAAACGTTTTGTTTATGGCTCTATTGAATTGTTAGAAAGAGAACAGTTTTATCATTTGGCTGTGTGTAAAAAAATGACTGATGTTTAATTATATTGTTTGTGATACATAGCAATGTTTGGATCGATTTAGCTTTGTTGACTTATTTAAAACGATTTATATCTGTCTGCCTTTCAAAGTGCGATATTAGAAATAATAGTTGTTCTAGTCACTGGTCTAATTCTCTGAGTCTATATCTTGACCGTGAGTTTTTTTTTTCTAATCTCACCAAAGAATATCATGGTTTGGATGGTTACCAACATTTGTGGTGGATATTATATGTTTATTTTCTTTGCATTACGATAATTTGTATTTTAGGTTTCCACAAATTATGTTCTTTCGTTTTGACAGTTGTTTTTTTTTCATGCGTAAATATACGCGAACTTATGTTTAAAATTATAAATATATTTATAAGGAAACTGCAAGAAATTATTTCGATATATTGAGTATGTCAGTAATGAATGACATTGGTCATTGTCAATTCATGTCTCCCTTTCATAACAATCATCCCCAAATACTATAGATGAATATTGAAGTGTATAGTCACACACCACTTTTGAAACGTCTGATTCTTATCAATATGCATGCAATGAAGTGTCATTTTTGCTTATTTCTACAATATTACCATTGTAATCAATAAACAAATATATGACAATCTCGACAGCTGAAAGAGTTTCAAATTATATAGATTTACTCTTTTGTATGTATTTATTTAATATTTAAAGC